>CM060704.1:77741541-77977070 GCA_030686995.1 Artemisia argyi | reverse complement strand
TTTTCTAAATCTTTGATTGAAAAGTTCCCCTGAGTTACTGAGTTTTCTATATTTTCAGTTTTGGGACAGTAGGTATAAATATATGTTCCAAAACCATTTCCAAGGTTCTAAACTAGTTTCTAACATCACCAAATCTCTTGCAAACGCCACAAAGCTAGTCTAATCTTACCATACACCTTATTAGGGTGCCATGGGTTCCTAATCACTAGTAATCAAGTTAATTTAACAAAGGAACACCTAAATCACAATCTAGGGTTTGTATGTTCAAAAAGTTAACAAAAATAATGTGGTATAGCTAACATGTACATGAAATTAAGCATGAATACTATAAGATACATATGTTAATTAGATGAAAACATGAAAATAAATTTGATAACTCACTTTGAAATAATAGGTGGTGAGATGATGAGAAACCTTGGATTACTTGTGTTTTTGTGGTATGATTCTTGATTAGGATGATGAAATGAACAACTTTGATGCTTTGATCTTTGAAAATTAATGGATTTTGGTTATGGATCTTGGTTGGGTCGTGGTCTAGGGAGGAAGACAAGAGAAAACCTCACTTTGATTCTTGAAAACAAAAATGAATATGTTAAAGGTGTTTTTGTATGAAAAATCTTATCCAATGGCATTTTTGTAAATAATTGGTCAAGTTGACTAGATATTTTGAAGGGGGCGGGGGGGGGGGGGGGGGGGGGGGGGGGCTGCATATGGTGGATGAGTATGTAGAAAACTTGTTAATATCTAGTTCACGGAGTCGGTTTTGGTTCCGTTAATCGCAAACCGTAAAATTTTAAATCGCGAAACGTAAATCCGGGTGTCGTAAAAATATGAAACTTGAAAGAATGACTAAACTTGCCAAAATACTCCATAATAAAATATAAAATGAATGGTAAGTTCCATCGGGTTGCTTAAACGCTGTTAAAACTGGAAACGCGGGTTAAAACGCGTAATTTGCGTAAAACGCTGAACTGAAAAACGTAAAATTTCAAAACTTTTAGAATTGTCGTAGAATGAGAGAAAATCATATTTCTATCGTTTATATTGTTTTATAGACATATCGGGATGCCGGGAAGGACGTTTAAACCTAAAAGTAAATCTCGGACACGGCTTCGTGAATTTTGCAGAAATGATCCGACGAGCGTCAAACTCTCGGATTATCGTTAAAATAGCTCAACTTACGAGAATATGAAATAAAAATTTTTGAGATGAATAGTGAAAGTGAATAGTAAAAGTGAATAGTAAAAATGAATAGTAATCCGAAAATACGAATTGTTACAGTCTCTACCCCTTAAGGGAACTTCGTCCCGAAGTTCAGTTTATGTTAATCAGTTAAGTGTGTGTTTAAGAAAATGTGTCAAAGCTTATGTATGTGGGATTCCTATCCAACTAGGTACGTTCTCGTGGTCAGACTTGATGAGGCAAACCTTCCCAATCCCGAGCATAGCCCTCAAAAGACCTCCTTTAGGTTAATCCTTTAGGTAACCAATTTTCACTTAATCCCACAACTCATCAAACAAGAACTGTCATGAGATTAGGCTAAATCGGTTTGAGTGATGACTTTAACTTTTAGCTTGATTTTCGCAACCCAATTAAACAAGAACAGTCACTAGAACCAAGCTAAAAATCAAGGTCTGGATTCAACATCCTTGAAAAAGGTCTTTTGAAAGATTGGCTCGACTTTGGAATTGCTTACACACAATCCAGGCAAAATATCATTATAACTATTCTCAGTGTTGCAAAATTCATTTCTGAGTCGGATATAGGTGGTCAGCCTATGTCCTACTATCCCGGGTTGAATATAAATGACCAGTCTATATTCCACCGAGGTTCCATGAATTTTGAAATACTCAGCTCAGTTATACTAATACTATGTCCTTCACAAATACTAAGGTGTTTAGAAAGACTAAGGAAGGTGACAAAACTCAAGGTCAAATGATGAAACTATGCAAGGAAAAACATAACAGGGTGACATATATGATACGTGGTCATGCTTATATGAAAGACAATTATGGTAATCAACTAGAATAAGTGAATATAATATATCAGATAATGAGACACAAATCTCATCACCTATGTCAGCAACTAACCACAAATGAGGCTTCAGCTTGGCAGGCAGGCACGTGACGGTCATAGGGTTAAGTTTTCTTGAAAGTAGCTATAGTCTAGGTTTTAAAAACACTTAGTTCGCTATAGCCAAAGCTCTGGTACCAATCTGTCACACCCCCAAAATCGGGTCCAGCGGAAGCATACATGTAGCTGGGGTGTAACTCAATTGATATCACAACACTAGTTCAAAAATGGTTTGCACTTGAATCATTTAAAATAAAATAGTTAAATCAAATTGTTGAATTTACATCGTTAAAAGTAATGCGGAAGTAGGCCCTTAAAATAGTTTAAAACGGTCCCCAAATGAATAATCAGAGTCTTCTATGACCATGCCATGCCCTGCCAAAACCTCCTGTAGCGTGCCATTGGTTATAACCTGAAAATACATGCTAAAGTGTCAACACAATGGTTGGTGAGTTCATAGAGTCTTGTGAAAAAGAATGTAATGCATATGGATGAAGTTGTCCCAGCAAAGGCATCGTAAATCCACTCAGTTCCAAGTCCCGCCATAAGAGACTTGTAACCTGTGTGCTTACAACCCACTGCTAACATATATAGTATGAGTAAAACATGTATAAGTTCATCACAACAGTTAAGCAATTAGTCGTGAGTCTACACTTCATCTCCGAAGACCTCACGTTTGTATATATGTCTCAATGGTCATCCAGCAACTTAATCTGGAGCCACTGGCAGTCTCAATGGTCATCCAACAACTTAATCTGGAGCCACTGGAAGTTTCACAATCATGTATGTATGATTACTGGGTGCCATTTCCCAAAGTATAAAAGTTTAAACGTTTCAAGTATCAAGTAAGTATGTGTGCATGTATCAATCATGTATGTATAAAATCAAGTATAATGCAATCAAGTATAAGTGTTATCAAGTGTAAATGAAATCAAGTATAAATGTAATCAAGTATTAATGTTTTGAGTATCTGTACAAGTAAGCAAGTAGTTGAGCATGTATCTCCCCCAAAGAGTTAAAACAAGTATAAAAAGAGTAGGGGCTATGACTCACCTGATGCAACAGCTACGATGACAAAAGTGTATACATAGAAATGAGGTTCGATCTCTAACCGCAACCTAATATGAATGATGAACGATCTACTTTAGATCATGAAATGATGTTGAAATTGTCCATGCACATGTTACCTATACCACTCATAACTTGAAAATATACTAGTTATAGGCTTATGAAAATACATTCCATACTTGAGAAAAATAATAAGTCTTAACTAGACTTGTGTAAACTTGTCGTAATATATATATGTATAGAAAGTTAGTGTTATATACTTCGTCTTGAAAACCTTGAAGTAACATCTAATGGTCGTAAAAATAAGCTCATAAGCATAAGTACTTCGTTAGTTATAAATTTCGGCAATTTAGTAGTATTTCTAGAAAATCTAAAATTTAGTACGTAGAAGTAGTATTATTATTATTTCTATTAAAAGCTGCCAATTATAGTGAGTTTTTGTCGATATTGAAACGTGAATATCTTTGTCGTTATAAGCCCGTTTTACTTGTTCTTTATATCCACGGTTACGTCTTAGTATGTAGTAATATATTTTGGAAATCTAGACTCCTCCGGGTTACGTCTAAAGCCTCGTTTTGTCCGACGAAAAACGTCCAACAGCAACAATTTTCAGAAAAATAGTTTTCGTCAATAAACTTGCAAAAATCATATCTCCTTCGTTATAAACTCGTTTTAACCCGTTCTTTCGCCTACGGCTTCGTTTTTGAAAGTATTTTCTAAATCTTTGGTTGAAAAGTTCCCCTGAGTTACTGAGTTTTCTGTATTTTCAGTTTTGGGACAGTAGGTATAAATATATGTTCCAAAACCATTTCCAAGGTTCTAAACTAGTTTCTAACATCACCAAATCTCTTGCAAACGCCACAAAGCTAGTCTAATCTTACCATACACCTTATTAGGGTGCCATGGGTTCCTAATCACTAGTAATCAAGTTAATTTAACAAAGGAACACCTAAATCACAATCTAGGGTTTGTATGTTCAAAAAGTTAACAAAAATAATGTGGTATAGCTAACATGTACATGAAATTAAGCATGAATACTATAAGATACATATGTTAATTAGATGAAAACATGAAAATAAATTTGATAACTCACTTTGAAATAATAGGTGGTGAGATGATGAGAAACCTTGGATTACTTGTGTTTTTGTGGTATGATTCTTGATTAGGATGATGAAATGAACAACTTTGATGCTTTGATCTTTGAAAATTAATGGATTTTGGTTATGGATCTTGGTTGGGTCGTGGTCTAGGGAGGAAGACAAGAGAAAACCTCACTTTGATTCTTGAAAACAAAAATGAATATGTTAAAGGTGTTTTTGTATGAAAAATCTTATCCAATGGCATTTTTGTAAATAATTGGTCAAGTTGACTAGATATTTTGAAGGGGGGGGGGGGGCTGCATATGGTGGATGAGTATGTAGAAAACTTGTTAATATCTAGTTCACGGAGTCGGTTTTGGTTCCGTTAATCGCAAACCGTAAAGTTTTAAATCGCGAAACGTAAATCCGGGTGTCGTAAAAATATGAAACTTGAAAGAATGACTAAACTTGTCAAAATACTCCATAATAAAATATAAAATGAATGGTAAGTTCCATCGGGTTGCTTAAACGCTGTTAAAACTGGAAACGCGGGTTAAAAACGCGTAATTTGCGTAAAACGCTGAACTGAAAAACGTAAAATTTCAAAACTTTTAGAATTGTCGTAGAATGAGAGAAAATCATATTTCTATCGTTTATATTGTTTTATAGACATATCGGGATGCCGGAAGGACGTTTAAACCTAAAAGTAAATCTCGGACACGGCTTCGTGAATTTTGCAGAAATGATCCGACGAGCGTCAAACTCTCGGATATCGTTAAAATAGCTCAACTTACGAGAATATGAAATAAAAATTTTTGAGATGAATAGTGAAAGTGAATAGTAAAAGTGAATAGTAAAAATGAATAGTAATCCGAAAATGCGAATTGTTACACAAGGTGACCCCATTTCACCTTACCTCTTTACACTTGTAATGGAGGTATTTACCCTGTTAATGGCCAAGAATGCACAACAGAATGGGAACTTTAAATATCATAAGGGTTGTAAAGAACTCAAAGTAACACATTTGTGTTTTGTAGATGATCTCCTAGTGATGTGTCATGGTGATGTTGAGTCAGTTAAAGTTGTGAAGGAATCATTGGCTGAATTCAGTAAGATGTCAGGTCTTCTTCCAAACATGGCCAAAAGTACTGTTTTCTTTGGCAATATAAAAGATGTGATGTGCAATATTCTTCAGATTCTTCCTTTCAAAGTAGGCAAATTGCCTATGAAGTATCTGGGAGTTCCATTTATTACCAAGAAATTGGGTGCAAACAGCTGGTTGATAAGGTTAAAAATAGAGTTAATGACTCGAAGAACAAGTACCTATCATATGATGGAAGACTACAACTCATAGCCTCAGTCTTGTCTACTCTTAATGTCTATTGGGCTGTTGTGTTTCTCTTGCCAAAAACTCATGTGAATGACATTGATAAAGTGCTTAAGGGTTTCCTGTGGTGTAAGGGTGAATTAAAAATAGGAAAGGCCAAAGTAGATTGGAAAGAGGTATGCAAGCCAAAAAGTCAAGGGGGTCTTGGTCTAATACTATTGAGTGACTGGAATGTACCATTGTTGATAAAAAAAATCTATGGAATATAGCTACAGGCAAAGAAACTTTATGGGTGAAATGGGTTCATGTTGTGAAGCTTAGAGGTAAAAGTATATGGCAGGTTCAAAAAGAGTATGATGACAGCTGGATGTGGAGAACTTTATTGGAATTAAGACACAAAGTGAGAGCTAATATTTGGAAAGTGATAGGGAATGGTGAGCAAACTAATATGTTGTATGATTAGTGGAGTAATATAGGCATTCTGGGTGATGCTATTTCCACTAGAAGTATACATAATGCAAGAATCTCTGAGAACTTAAAAGTCAATGAAATGATTGTTAATGAGCAGTGGAGATGGCCTAGTACTTGGAGGGAACAGTACCCTATACTTGTCAACCTGAATGTTCCAAAATTAAATCCTCAAAAACAGGATGTCACTATGTAGAGGTGTGCTAATGGTAACTTTAAAGAGTTCTCTTAAAGAATTGCATGGGAACATATCAGTCAGAATTATGAGAAGGTCAGATGGTAATGTGGTGTGGTTTTCTCAGTGCAATCCTAGGATGGAATTTGTTCTTTAGATGGCTATGAAAAGGATACTAGAAACACAAGACAGGGTTATGAAGTGGAATAATGACTTTAATATGAAATATCCTCTATGCAATTTAGTGAATGACTCTCATAGTCACTTGTTTTTTGAATGTGAATTCTCTAAGGTAATATGTGATTCGTTGAAAATCAAGTTATATTATAGTATAAGTATTACTCAAGAGATCCGCAAAGAAATACGGATAACCCGGGGTCGTAGTCCGTGTGAAGGGTGAATGGAATTTTGAATTCCCGATTCGTGAAACGTGTCGTGAAAGTGGTAAAAAGTGATTTTGATGAGATTATACTAATGAATAAGTAAATGAAGCACAAATAATCACTTAAGCACGTATTTCAAATAAGGAAACTAAAAACGTAACGTAAAATCGAAAACGTAAGCTAAAACGTAAAATAAACGTCAATGCGCGAAATAAAAAGTGAATTTTAAGCTACACGACTCCTACGGACTTGAAAATAATTTTGAAAAGTTAAAAATGATAAAAGAAAATTTTAAGTAAAAGAAAAATATTTTTTTTTGACTTTTTATATATTTTTTATGAATTAAAAACTAATTAACTAATTAAAAATTAAAAGAAAATGCAAATAAGGTGAGAAAAATGAAAAATAAATTTTGAAAATTATAAAATAACTAAAAAGTAATTTTAAAACTAAAAACTATTTTTTTTTGGCTTTTTATGTAATTTTTAGGAATTAAAAACTATTAAATCTAATTAAAAATTTAAATTAAAATCAAAATAAATGGGAAAAATGCAAAATATATTTCTAAAATTCTAAAATAAATGAAAATAAATTTATAAAATATTTTTGGATTTTTCTAGGCTTTTTCTGATTTTTTTTTTATTTTTTAGTAATTAAAATGTATTAAAAATTGAATAAAAATGAAAATAAAATAAGAAAAATAGCAAATCAACTTGGAAAAATATGAAAAATTTAGGAAAATTCTAAATTAATATTATAAACTTAGAAAAAATTTAAAAACTTGAAAATAAGCAATGGAACTACTGTTTGCTTTGAAATGAGCTTATGGAAAAGTGCTTATTGATAAGCAGTTTGACTAGAGTGACCCCTACTTTGACCAAGTTATTTTAGGACACCAATATGCTTATAGAAACAATTATGAGATCAAATAAACTCAGAAACACAGGCAATGATCAAAACAGGTACCAATAAGCAATATTAAATAAACAGTAAACACAAGCAGATAATCAATAAGCCAAATCTCAATTAGAAAAGCTGCAAGTAGCACCTATGAACTAAAAATGAACAATCAAACACAGAAAATCAACACCAAACAACAATAGCAGCCCTGTTGCTTGAATCAGTCCTAATGCTTAAACCACTCAACTTGACAGGCCAAATAAGCAGTTTAGATAAGCTGAAAATTAAAATCTTATGGGGGCAAAAGACCTTCTGACCAACTGAGACTACAAATTATCCAGAAGATTTCACTTACAAACCTATTTGGATACCTAATGACTGATCCAAACTTTGCCTAACACTGATGGTGCAGGGGATGATATAAGCAAAACAGGCAGCTTCTAAGTACTTTTCCAATAAGCAAATAAGTTTCAAATCTTAATTTTCTTTTTGCAAATGATTTTATTACTGCCAAACTTCTCAAGAATGCTTTTCAAAAGTATTTCCACACTTATTTAAACACCAGAAAAGCTTACAAAAACATGTCAAAAACTGAGTGGGCAAATTCTATTGACTTTTTGATTAAACAACAATTTTGACTTAAATGAGTTTTGATTTCTCAAAGTTGACTGTAAATGTAATGATAAGCTATTGAATGAATAGAAATAGCTAGATTTACTACTTATGCAACTATTTATGAGAAAATGCAACTAACTAAACCTATATACTAACTGTTATAATGAATTGAAGTTAAATTGACTTTTAAGTAATTAACCTACAGATTTATTCTTGACTAAACCTTATATGTGACCTGAGATACTAACTAAAACAACCACCATCTCTGAAACTACCTAAATGACTGCAAACCAGCTTTATCCAAACACCCTCTTAAGTATCCTGTCTAAACCAATTCCACTCAAATCTAGTCTAATATAATCCAAACCTTAACCTTAGTGCAAAAGAAGATATAATCAGACCAAATCAACAAAGAAAACACAGAATCTCAGATGCAAAACCAACTTAGAAACTCAAATCCAACATATACTAAGACAAGCAGTAATGAAACAGTGACTCAAACTAAATCCAACTATGATGAAATTAACAATTATATATCAATATAATGGACAAAAAACTACTTAAAAACAGAATTTAAGCAATAACAATAAATATAAGCTACTAATATTCTAATTATGCAATAGGAATTTAAATTGGGACTTACAAAGCCAATACCCCCTCAACAAAACAGAGGGGGTTTCACTATGCTTGCCTGTCTTTTGACAGGCCAAGTGCTCTTACTTGACTGCCTTAACTCCAAAATAAGCACAGCTCATCTCAAATAAGCTCAAAGTTGACTTGTGTTAACTTTGTGGAATTTTAAGATTTTTGAACAAAACTAACCACAGTATACTGTTTGATAGTTTATATGAATTAATTAAACATAAAACAAGCTAGTTTGAAACTTAAACTGAGATTGAAACTATTTTTTTCTGATTTTTTTTTTTTTTTTTGGATTTTAAAATTTAGATAAAACAGAAACTTAAATGTATTGATAAACAAACTAAAATTATATATTCAAACTAAATAAAAGTAATAAACTGAAATTGAAATAAGGAGACAATTAGCTGTAATTCAAAGTAAATTTTATTAAAAAGATGAGTACAATTGCTGAAAAATGAAATTACATTAAAGGAAAAACAAAAAATACATAAAACTTATCTAAAAACCTACACAATCTATCTGTGACTAGATGGGGTATATATACTTGAGAGAGTGAGGTCCTTGGATCCTTCTAGTCTGCCAGGTCACCAATCCACACCACACTTGTGTTTGTTTGGATGAATATAAGTCCTCAGATACGCCTTGGTCCCCAATCTTGCATCCATAGCCGTTTGATCAATCATTCCCTAATCATGAGACGCGTTTTCCCACACGGATCATTCATTTTGGAAAGTCAAAACAAGGTGTCAAATCTTATTATTCATATCATATATCATTCATTTTTTTTTCTTTTTTCTTTTACTGTAAAAAGGTGACAAAAATTTAAAATTTTGGTGGAAAACGGAGTTGCGTAAGTTAACAACTCAGACGAAGGTGCCAGGTCAAATCGAATCGAAGATTCAACCCCCCCCCCCAGACTAAATTGAAACATTGTCCTCAATGTTTTAAGGGTAAAGGTAGTCTACGTAACATCTATGGCTGTTTATTAAGTATGCCAAGAGATAAACGTTAGTCGATAAGATTTTGGATATGGTGAATTTCCGAAAGAGCAACGAAGAATGAGACTCGAGTGGAGAGAACGACAAAACACGAGCACGAGAGTCCTCAAACTTCGGGGAAATTCCTGAACATGCACAAACAACCACGAAAAACACGAGTTTGGAAAGGGTCGCCCCCCTCACGTCACGTTACTTAAGAAAATAGAAAATAAAGAAAATGAAAATTGATAAGCATGGGGTGCCTCCCATGAAGCGCTTGTTTTTGTTTACTGAGTCACATGAGCTTGACTCGATCCCCGAATTTAGTTATCCTTAGGGAAAGTTTGGAGATCCGGGACAACCATGGGTGGTATGTCCCCTCCGAAGTAATGTTTGAGACGATGACCATTCACCTTAAAGTTGGGACCATTAGATTGAGCAAGCTCAACGGTTCCATAAGGAAATACTTGGGTAATGGTGAATGGTCCAGACCAACGGGTTTTTAACTTGTCCGAGAAAATCTTCAATCGAGAATTGAAAAGAAGGACTCGATCACCAACATTGAAGACGCGATCTTTAATCTTAGCATCATGAATCCTCTTTGTCTTCTCTTTGTAGATCAAAGAATTCTCAAAGGCTTGATCACGAAGCTCGACTAATTCATTCAATTGAACTTTACGATGATCACCCGCGGTTTGAAGGTCAAAATTAGCATGTTTCAAGGCCCAGTAGGCCTTGTGCTCAAATTCAAAGGGCAAATGAAGCCTTCCCGTAAACCAGCTTGTAAGGAGTGCACCCAATGGGTGTTTTGTAAGCTGTACGGAAAGCCCATAGTGCATCATCTAACTTATCAGCCCATGAAGCACGATGTTCACCTACGGTCCTTTCTAAAATTCGTTTCAAGCAACGATTGGAGACCTCAACTTGTCCACTTGTCTGTGGATGATATGCTGTAGAAAGACGATGTGTGACACCATATTATAGTATAAGTATTACTCAAGAGATCCGCAAAGAAATACGGATAACCCGAGGTCGTAGTCCGTGTGAAGGGTGAATGGAATTTTGAATTCCCGATTCGTGAAACGTGTGTTGAAAGTGGTAAAAAGTGATTTTGATGAGATTATACTAATGAATAAGTAAATGAAGCACAAATAATCACTTAAGCACGTATTTCAAATAAGGAAACTAAAAACGTAACGTAAACTCGAAAACGTAAGCTAAAACGTAAAATAAACATCAATGCGCGAAATAAAAAGTGAATTTTAAGCTACACTACTCCTACGGACTTGAAAATAATTTTGAAAAGTTAAAAATGATAAAAGAAAATTTTAAGAAAAAGAAAAGTATTTTTTTTTTGACTTTTTATTTATTTTTTATGAATTAAAAACTAATTAACTAATTAAAAATTAAAAGAAAATGCAAATAAGGTGAGAAAAATGAAAAAAAATTTTAAAAATTAAAAAATAACTAAAAAGTAATTTTAAAACTAAAAACTGTTTTTTTTTTTTGCTTTTTATGTAATTTTTGAGAATTAAAAACTATTAAATCTAATTAAAAATTCAAATTAAAATCAAAATAAATAGGAAAAATGCAAAATATATTTCTAAAATTCTAAATAAATGAAAATAAATTTATAAAATATTTTTTGATTTTTCTAGGCTTTTTCTAGTTTTTTTTGGACTTTTTAGTAATTAAAATGTATTAAAAATTGAATAAAAATGAAAATAAAATAAGAAAAATAGCAAATCAACTTGGAAATATATGAAAAATTCAAGAAAATTCTAAATTAATATTCTAAACTTAGAAATTATTTAAAAACATGAAAATAAGCACTGGAACTACTGTTTGCTTTGAAATCAGCTTATGGAAAAGTGCTTATTGATAAGCAGTTTGACCAGGGTGACCCCTACTTTGACCAAGTTATTTTAGGACACCAATATGCTTATAGAAACAATTATGAGATCAAATAAACTCAGAAACAAAGGCAATGATCAAAACATGTACCAATAAGCAATATTAAATAAGCAGTAAACACAAGCAAATAAGCAATAAGCCAAATCTCAATTAGAAAAGCTGCAAGAAGCACCAATGAACTAAAATGAACAATCAAACACAGAAAATCAACACCAAACAACAATAGCAGCCCTGTTGCTTGAATCAGTCCTAATGCTTGAACCACTCAACTTGACAGGCCAAATAAGCAGTTTAGATAAGCTGAAAATTAAAATCTTATGGGGGCAAAAGACCTTCTGACCAACTGAGACTACAAATTATCCAGAAGATTTCACTTACAAACCTATTTGGATACCTAATGACTGATCCAAACTTTGCCTAACACTGATGGTGCAAGGGATGATATAAGCAAAACAGGCAGCTTCCAAGTACTTTTCCAATAAACAAATAAGTTTCAAATCTTAATTTTCTTTTTGCAAATGATTTTATTACTGCCAAACTTCTCAAGAATGCTTTTCAAAAGTATTTCCACACTTATTTAAACACCAGAAAAGCTTACAAAAATATGTCAAAAACTGAGTGGGCAAATTCTATTGACTTTTTGATTAAACAACAATTTTGACTTAAATGAGTTTTGATTTCTCAAAGTTGACTGTAAATGTAATGATAAGCTATTGAATGAATAGAAATAGCTAGATTTACTACTTATGCAACTATTTATAAGAGAATGCAACTAACTAAACCTATATACTAACTGTTATAATGAATTGAAGCTAAATTGACTTTTAAGTAATTAACCTACAGTTTTATTCTTGACTAAACCTTATATGTGACCTGAGATACTAACTAAAACAACCACCACCTCTGAAACTACCTAAATGACTGCAAACCAGCTTTATCCAAACACCCTCTTAAGTATCCTGTCTAAACCAATTCCACTCAAATCTAGTCTAATATAATCCAAACCTTAACCTCAGTGCAAAAGAAGATATAATCAGACCAAATCAACAAAGAAAACACAGAATCTTAGATGCAAAACCAACTCAGAAACTCAAATCCAACATATACTAAGACAAGCGGTAATGAAACAGTGACTCAAACTAAATCCAACTATGATGAAATTAACAATTATATATCAATATAATGGAACAAAAAACTACTTAAAAACAGAATTTAAGCTACTAATATTCTAATTATGCAATAGGAATTTAAATTGGGACATACAAAGCCAATACCCCCTCAACAAAACAGAGGGGGTTTCACTGTGCTTGCCTGTTTTTTGACATGCCAAGTGCTCCTACTTGACTGCCTTAACTTCAAAATAAGCACAACTCATCTCAAATAAGCTCAAAGTTGACTTGTGTTGACTGGTGAATTTTAAGATTTTTGAACAAAACAAACCACAGTATACTATTTGATAGTTTATATGAATTAATTAAACAGAAAACAAGCTAGTTTGAAACTTAAACTGAGATTGAAACTATTTTTTTTTTTCTAATTTTATTTTTTTCTATTTTTTTGGATTTTAAAATTTAGATAAAACAGAAACTTAAATGTATTGATAAACAAACTAAAATTATAGATTCAAACTAAATAAAAGTAATAAACTGAAATTGAAATAAGGAGACAATTAGCTAAAATTCAAAGTAAATTTTATTAAAAAGCTGAGTACAATTGCTGAAAAATGAAATAACATTAAAGGAAAAACAAAAAATACATAAAACTTATCTAAAAACCTACACAATCTATCTGTGACTAGATGGGGTATATATACTTGAGAGAGTGAGGTCCTTGGATCCTTCTAGTCTGCCAGGTCACCAATCCACACCACACTTGTGTTTGTTTGAATGAATATAAGTCCTCAGATACGCCTTGGTCCCCAATCTTGCATCCACAGCCGTTTGATCAATCATTCCCTAATCATGAGACGCGTTTTCCCACACGGATTGCCACTCTGGCATTCCTGACATGTCAGAGTGTTTCTAGAAACCCTTTAATTGTACGAATTTGCCCTTATTCTCTGTGAATTTGATTTTTACCAATGTGAATAGTGGTTAGGGTTCTAAGGTTTCTGGGTTAAAATTAAAAAGGGGGCGGGTAAATGTTGATTTGGGGGTTTTATTAATAAAGGGTTGACCGGGTTTTTTAGTTGGGTTTGACCTGGGTAAAATGAGGTGGACCGGGTAATAAGGGGATGGTGTATGGGCTTGTTATTGTTTGGGCTTGGTTGGGCTAATGATATTGGTGTGGATCCGGTTTTAGTTTAGAATTAGGAATTAGATTTATCAAGGACCAATGTTGTATTCTTGAAAATCATAGGGACCGAATCTGTTATTTCCCAAACTTGTATTCCAAGGGTTTGTATTGTAATTTCCTGAATCATGGAGGACCACTTTTGATTTTTCTTCCAAGGGATCATTTTTGTAATTATTTGAAAGTGCAGGGACTAATATTGCCAAATCTTCAAATCTTTTCCCCGGGACTAATCTTGCAACTTTATGCTTCCCCAGCTTCGGCTTTTGACCTTTTTTCAATCTTGTGCTCGTTTTTGTCGGTTTTGGCTTTGTTTTTGTTCATTTTTCACATATCCGTACCTGCACATACACAAATACAAAAACACACATTCTCTTGGCATATTTGGTTAGTATTTGGTCTGATTTAAGGCTAAAAAGGATATGTGAAAAAGCACACATCAATATGGTATGATCTAAAAGCTAAAATGGAGATTAACTGGATGGCTGATTCGTGGGATGTAGTGATTGATCAGTTTGTTAATGAACCTTGTAATAATTCTATTGGTAGTGTGTTAAGAAGAATTGGTTTGGAATCAGTGGTGTATTACATATGGAGAGAAAGAAATAATAGGTTGTTCACATGTGATAAGACAGATACGAAAAGCCTCATGAAGATCATTGAAGGTAATATAAAGTTGCAGCTGAGATGTTTAAATGTCAAGAAATCTGCTCAAGTGTTAAGAGTTGCACAAAAGTGGAATGTGGAGATGAATTTTGTAAAGAATTAACTGGTTTTCAATGGAACAGTTCCCTTAAAGGGTGTTTGGGTCAAGGTTTTATGTATGCTTATTAATTCCTTGATGGTATTCTGAGGGCCTTGTATCTTGTGGCTTAGGAAAGGGTGCTTGGTTATTCATTTTACTCTCTTTAGGGGTGCTTGGAGTGGCAAATAATGTAGAGTTCTATGCTCTATCCAAGACAGCTTAGTACACAGTCACATAAAGTAGGTTTCCAGAGACAAATGGTGGAGTGCCAACTTGATGATGCCCATACTTAGCTTTTCATGGTGGGGAGTAATAGGAAGCTTAGTGTGGGAATGTAGTCAAGGTGGGATGTATCCTTGGGCAACCTTATGCATTTGAGTTTATGCTCGTTGTATATGAGACCCAATGGAATAGGAGTTTTGATCCATTCTATGATGATGCCCTGGACAAGAGCCTCTGGTTTCTTTCATATGGGCTATGAATGAAGCCAGGTAGGGTGTTTTTCTAGTGGAAATGTAGTCATGGATTGGATATTTCTCCATGGTTGCCTAGATAATAGCATATGTTGACTGCTATATCTAGAAGAATGGTGTACTTAGAATCAACTTTATTTCCTGAATGTAACATGTTTCTGAATTGTTTTTCAGTTCTGTATAAGCAATATGAGCCTGTTCATATGTGTTGTGAAAGAATGACCATGTAACTTGCAGATTTTATTTAATAAAAGTTCACCATTTCAGGAAAAAAAAACTTGCAGTTAGGCTATCAAAGACATTTTTTATTATCAGTTTAAACAAAATACATATTCTACCAAACATTGTATCAAGCAATCATATCATGAAACAAACATCCTAACTCAAAATGAATAGCATTAATTACTAAAAAAAAACATTGAGAAAGAGGAATCATTGCCTCGAATATTTGGCAATAAAGAGATGGCGGGTGAATATGAGGGTGTTGATGGAGTTTTATTAATCATATGACACTTCATGCAATGTTTATTTTGATGGAGTTTTGATGTTTAATTAATATTTCTATTTTACTTAAATGAAATTATTAATGTTTTAAAACTATTATGAACGAGCGGGGTAGCCCGCGCATTGCTGCGGGGTGCTGCAGTAATGTTTATTTAGATGCAATTATTAGTCTACTTGAGATACCTTATGCTGAAGAGGCCATGCAGTTAAAAAAAAAAAAAAAAAAAAAAAAAAAAAAGACTTTTTTGGACAAAATGGAACCCAAAGATTACAATATAAACAATGACTGCACGTTGCTTGGTTTTTTTTTTTTTTTTGGTTATAACATTCTGCAGTTTTTCTATAACTCTAGTAGTTCATTACATAATGATTTAGATTAGTATGCAGGATAATGTATTAATACAAAGCAACAAGAAGATCCATTTGCAACATGGCCATCTTCTGTTGGTTGCTACTTTGTCACGTTGTCAGCCCTCTTCAGAGGTAACATACGATTCCAAACTACTCATGATTCGATGAAAGTCTCTATCTTCAGAGTGGGCATTCACCGTTGTCATACCTCCACGATTACAACGACAATTCCTGCACGGGGAAAAGATAAAGAGAAATATAGCATTGAGAAGCCGAAACAGTCCTAAGAGTAACCTAAAAATGAAGACGTGACTTCGGATGAAAGAAATATACAACAAAACGACGCATAATCATTTATAGAATTCAACGTCATCCATATGTGTTTGTGTCTTAGTTCAATTAGTAAAATCAAGTTTTAATGAAGATATATGGTGAAAAGTTACTATTTTTGGAAAGCTTAGAAATTCCCGAACGTAAATGTTGTCAAAAAATATTCCTTAATCCAAATTTACGACTAAATGCACTTAGTGATCCTAACATTTAGTTTTCCTTTTTATGCAAAAATTCTGCAACCTGCTGCAATAACCTGATTTTGACCCATTTAATCTTACATTTAAGATCTGGAAATACTTTTTCTAGAAAATAGACTCTTTCGCCTTCCCGGATATGTAAAGAACATCTCAAACGGAGCTATGGTTATTTTTCTATGTTTTGTCAAAGTCGGTGTAAATTTCTGCACACTATGCTGTCCCATTTTTAAACATGTCCTAAACGACGCGAAACCCATAATAAGTTATCTCAATCTCTACCAAACTTATATTACAGCTTATTAGACATGTCTAAGTCATGATTCTTCATGCTTTAAGCCAGATTTTCTTATTTAGGTGGTAATTTAAGCTCTAGCCAAACACCCCTTTATTTAATATCAACATTGATCACATCTAGTAACGGTATAACTTCTTTACCTAATAATGTTTTAGATAGTTCCTTCACGTATATAGATGATATATAAATGTTACCACCATATTTCTTAAAGGTTTTATGGCTCAAACAGACCTGAAATCGCTCGAAATGGCTTTTTTATTTTCCAATCAGCTATGTACCTTTGACTTCTTCAGAAAATTGTGTCTGACTTTGACCAAGCCTAAATCCTTTGTTTTACACCTTCAGGCTTAAAAATCTAGCGCTATTTTTAGTAAAACATAATTTCGGACAACTTTGTTGTTTTAAACTTAAGCCGGTTTGGACCAGAAAGGGGTCAAAACCTCGATTTAAAGTCAGATCAGCATGTTATATTTTTACAAAGTGCTGTGAAAATTTCTTTTATTTTGTCAATGTTAAATCGGCCGTATCTCCTTCATTATGTGTCCGTTTTCGACATTCTTTATATGAAAATTTATCTATACGACATACGCTATCCAAAAATCAATCTTTTAGCTTGTCAAAACATTGTTAAGTTGCCCAAATCCCATAATTTAAATTGTGACAACAAGTATATATACCCGAAATCAACCCAAAACATCGCCACAACTTCACAGTACCTTAAATCTAACCTCCATCAACTACTTAATCCAACATTCAAAATTACCTACAGAAGCTAATAAATTTAAATCTTAAAATAAAGACATAATTACCCGGAAAGCATAATTATTCTTGAGGTTTTACCCGGAAAGCATAAATATTTAAGCCTTTAAGGTATTGCGTTTAGTTCAAAGAGTTGCCGAAACCATTGCCGCACCCTCAGTCACCCGTTCTCGATATTCATCAAACCAACACTGCAAAACAGTGGTGCTTTAGACAAATAGGTCATACAAAGTATTAAACCTTAAAACATATTCCAAGGAGGAAATGGTATTACGAAGTATAAAAGTTCAAGTACTAAGCGTGATTGTGGCAACGCTCCCTAAATTAAGGCAGCCACGCTTCCATTCTTGGATTGTGTAACACCTGTTGCAATGAAAGATTGTTACTAACAGTATGCAACCTAAGTATGATTTATTTATTATTATTTTATTTTTATTTTTTTTTATTTATTTCTATCTTTATCTTTCATGACAATGCAAAACCTAAGACATAAACTTGAACTTACATGTTTGTTTGCATCTTTTTCCTTCAATGTGTGTCTGGTCATAGTATCAGGTTGCATGATTCAAAAAACCCATGGTTGGTCCAAAGTAGCAGGTTCCCACAAAATTACCCCAAAGATGCAAACATCCGACTTCTCATTTGAAAGCGCGTTCCACATCAGCTTTATTGATTCTTGATAGTAAGTGGGTGTTTGACACTTCGTATTAGAAATGATTATCTCAGCGCGTATATTTTCTACTTATCTACTTACTCATATATTAAGCATATATGCAACTTGGAATGTTTGAAATGAGCAAAGTAAGCATATGCTTATTCGAAAGCTTATTTGTAATGAGATTGAAATAACATGTTTAGACTCACATCTAGCATAAAACCCTTATTTACAATGGTTTTGATTGCAATGTTTATTTTACAGCAAAACCAAATCTAAAGACTAATTAGTATTGCTGTTATGTTTTAACTTTAAGCATAATCCGAAACACCAGTAAGCATAATCCCAAAAACCAAATTTAAAGAATAATTCGCATTGCTATTATGCTTCCAATCATCTATTGTTGTTATGTCTTAAGTTTAAGCCTAATGCTCACGCTTTTACTACAACATCCCTTTCCTCTCTGACTACGCTCTTCCCTGCACGGCAACAGTAAGTTAAGTGCATTGCATCAAACCCCCCAAAAAAACAGAATTGTTCTTAAATCCAAAAAAATGCATACCTGTTATTTATTTTATAGCATGGCATACAAATCCTAACACATCGTAAACACTTTATATGGAAAAATTTCACTTAATTAAAATAACATACCTTTAATTCTCCTTTTAATGAAAAACACACCGTTTCATCTTCTGAATCAACGCACGAAGCTCATTATGCAGATTCGCAATCTTCACACCCGCAACACTAACCTTTTGCTGGTTCTCATCTTGCAAACGTTCCTAGAATCAATCAGACACACGAATACACTCAAAAGCGGTTCCAGTGACCTATGAGTCTAAATGTCAACTTGATGTAACCATCATGGTACAATACAATGCATGAATACTCTCGGACCTGAAAAGTAAACAGGAACCAAACCTAAAATTAAAATTTGTCAAATAAAAACTATAGATACATAACATACTAACAAATTGTGAACAACTAACACACACCTTGTATAGCTCGCATTGTAGCAAGAAATCTTTGCACCATTAGCCTCATTAAGGTTCGTATACAAATCAAAATAATTTGAGTATGCCATATTTTCACCTTATCAGTTTTCAACATTCACTTAAGCTCAAACACCCAACATATAAGGTAAAACAATCGGGCGCTTAATCGCGTATCACTAATCTAAAATTGGACAAAAACTTCATTTATACAATATAAACATCTTTCTGACAAAAACATTATCAGACCAAAGGCAATCTAAACTGAAAAACTACTAATCTAAACTCAAAAACTACTAATCTTGAACCTTAATAAAAAAATCCACACAAAAGACTACTCGTCAACTATATCAAAACTCAATAACTTGAATCATAATTGATAAGCAATCCCAAACACCACTAAACATCATATTATTAGGTAAAAGTGAGAACTCACCAATTTTTTAATACCGAAACCTTCATTGACAATTTCAAAGAATCAAACTTCATCCATAATCAAACACAACCAAATCACTCCATTTTTACCCATTACTCAACCCGAGAGGTGGCTCTGCACATTAAAAAAGAAGGAAAAAAAATTAGCATATGCTTTCATATATTTGGTGGTTTAGCAAGAACAAAGTTGGAAACAAACACCTCAACTTGCTTAGCTGCAAAGATCATCAGCAACGCAATCTGCAAAACAAATCAAATGCAAAACAAATCAAGGAACCCCCAAATTAACAAAACCCTAATTTGAATTAAAGATTAAAATAAAACAAATATCTAAATTGAATCATGAACTAACAAAAACTAATTCATAATCAAGCAAAAAGAGCAAAAAAAAGTTACGTATGACCAGAAGTTTCTGGTGATCTATGTAGCATACATGACTGATGAATTACCTCCAACAAAAAAAAAAAAAAAAAAAAAAATCCAACGCATACACACAATATCTTATAATCAACTTCATCATCATTCTCCTCTTTGTGATTTCTATAAATTTTGATGGAAGTAATTTCTGGTGGTGTTGTTTGTTTGTAGAAGATGATGGTGTTGGATCTGAGGTTAGAAGGAATTAATAATGAAGATACAATGTTTGTATCTATTAGCACATGCTGCAAAACTAATTCATGAACCTTCCAAACAGTGGCAAACCATGACTAAAATCACTGTTAGGGACACTTGTTTTCTCCACATCCGATTGTACATTGTATTAGGTCTGTAGCCCTCGTGGGTTTGAAAATAGAGGCATGTTTGGTGAATTACAATAAGGATTAGCGAGGCTAATCTCTGAACAGTAAAACCTCCCATGTTTGGCAGCCAATAGGCTGCTGCCAAGCCCAAGAGCACACACTGTTTGGGTCAATAAACATGGTCTAATCAAAATGGGAACCAATAGGAGCAATGTTTAAGGGGACCAAGCAAGTTTAAGAAATCTCATTTGTGTCACATCAAATTTACCTATTATATTATAGTATAATTGCAAGAGTGCTTTATATCAAACTAGCAGGGTACCTGCGCGTTGCAGCGGCGGGTACCCTGAAATAATTTTTTTTGATAAATAATGTATTTTAGTTTATTATGTTATTTTTGACAATAAATTTATGGATATCAAGAATTTCGTATAGCTCGTGCCCGTTCGGGCTCGAACCCATTGGCCCGTACCTGTTCGGGCTCGAGCCCGTTTGGTCCGCCCGTTTGGGCTCAATCCCATTTGGCCCGTTGCACATTCGGGCTTGAATATTTGTATAATGTGCTTTATTATTTGTAGTAGTGAAATTTAATGCATGAATTGTGTTTAATTTGGTTGTACAATATGCCTGATAATTTGTATTTGTAAGGGGTGTTTTAATAAATGTATTAATTGTATTTATTGACCAGTTAAATAATTGACTACATTAAATAACATTAATGTGGTGTTTTGTTGTACACTATGTTTCTTGTCTTGTACGTTTGAAAATTATGTGCATTAAAGTGTTGTACACTATGTTTCTTTTTTTGTAAGTAGTAGTCATTATAGACATTAATAACATTGACCACTTTAATAGCATTAATGTTGTAAGTATGAAAATAAGTCTAAAAATTACATCATGCTTATTTTGTTGTACACTATGCTCATTTTGTTGTAAATCTAAAAATTGGTTGCAGCTATTATACATTATGCTTAAATGGTTGTAATTTTTGATGATGGGTATTTTTAATAGCATTAATGTTGTTTGATAGAATTTTGGTCTTAAAATGACACAATGCTTTATTTTGTTGTACAATATGCTTATTTTGTTATAATTCTAAAAATTGGGTGCTTTAAAGTGTTGTAAACTATGCTTAATTTCTTGTAAGTCTTAAAATTTTGGAGAGAGAGTCATTCATGCTTTATATATAGTATAGATACTATTTGACAATAGAATTGAATGCATATTGTTAGAATAAATAAATAAAATAAAATAAAAGAAAAAAAAGAAAAAAGAAAAAAAAAAAAAGTTCCTCTTGCCTTCTTTAGAGACTTTTTGGGCCTTGATAGTGGGATACTTTGTGCAAGTATCTTACTTCGGGTTATGTTTTGAGATTTAAAATTATGATCATCAACATTTGTGATAAATAACGGCATCACACCCTTAAAGTATGTATCACGAGGTTAAAATAGAATAATTTCCTTAAAAACGAGATCAATGAGACCAAGTCAAATGAGAATGATAACAAAGGACAAAGAATGATATAACAATGATGGCCACATAAATTAAAAGATATCTATGGACTTAGGCAAATGAATTACATCATATATAATGTTTTAGTTCTTGACCATTAGCCAACGGTCATGTTTAACCTTGAAAATACTTTTCATTAGTGTTATACAATATAACTGTTGGACAACGGTTATGGTAATAATATTAAGTATATTATGTAGATATTGGTGTATTAAGTATAATATATCAATTTTAAAATGTACTTAATCTGTTAAGTAGAATAAGATTTATAGTGTTTCACTTCTTGACCATGGCCAACGGTCTTATTTAAATCATAGATATACTTTTGGAGGAAAATTCAATTGCATACCCTTATTTTGGTGCATACCAAGGGACAAATCCCCACCATCCATCCTTTTTGATCTAATGGTCAAGATTAATCCAAGATTTAATATGCTTAACCTTAATTCTCCCAACTATATAAAGCATTTTTTTTCTTTTTTTTTTTTTTTTTTTTTTTTTTTTTCATTCGCTTCATTTTTTACACAAACTTTGGGTGTGTGTTTCCTGCTCTCATTCATTCCCTCCACAAATCAGTTATCCTGACCTTCAATTACCGTTCCGATCATCATCACCATCACTATTCCGATCACCATAACTGTTCTGATCATCATCTCATCATCACCATCACTGTTCCGATCACCACTCCGATTACGATCACTGTTACGATTGACAGTTAGTGTGTCTTTCATCATCACTGTTCCGATCACCATCACCATCACTACTCCGATCACCATCACTGTTCCGATCATTATCAACATTTTTATGGCTTCTTTTGATCTGAAATAAGCATTTGTTTCAGAAGCATATTTGATTGATATTGTTGCGGTTGATAACGTTGTTGAATCGGTTGATAATTATGTGAATCGAGTTGTTAACATTTCTTCTTATCAAGTTGCACAACAAGTGTTTGATGAAATGTGTGAGTAAAAAATGTTTGATAATCTTGTTATCTGCTCCTGCTATTTTGCTTATTAATTAAGTTGTTAGTTGAATTTATGTTTTTAACTGCATTTGAATGTTGTTTTTGTGTCTAATTGTAGTTTTGAATCTGCTTTGTAGCGTATGTGTGGTATCATTAGTGATATTTGAAGTTGATGATTATAAGCTGGTTTTGTTAGTCTGTTTATTTATAAGTTGTTTATGTTAAGATGTTTAATTTGCTTATATAATAATTTTTGACATTTTGATGAGGATGGAAATATAAGTTGTGGGGATAAGCTGTGAGTATCAGTTATTGATAATTTTTTAATTATAGTGTAATATTGTTTATTATTTAGGCTGTGAGTATAAGTTACTGATTAGTTATTCATTATAGTATAAGTTACTAAATTTCCACTTGCATTGTGTCCTTCTTTGGTTACGCAGGAATTGAAAATCGTGGCATGGGGTGATGGTTGCACTGTAGGAACCCTGCATGAACTTGCCTTGGATGCACTCATGGCTTAGAGTAGAAATATACATCCTTTTTATTATATTAAATTATACATTTTAATGAGATATGAATATACAGATGATACCTTATCCCAAACAATAGATTAAGCATGAGCTCGTAATTCTTATGGCCTTTGTATATCATGGTATCTTGCGTATCTACTGGTTGTAAGTTAGTTCCCAACCCAAAAAACTTTCCATTATCAACCCATTGGTAGAGTACTAACTATAACCTTGATATCACGTTTGATATCACATGACCTGCTTCAATTTGTTTGTGGAGATGTTGTGCTGTTTTGAACCACAACTTCAGTTGTTGATTCTTTTGTTTGCAATCACAAATAGTTTGGTGATATCGTCTCTTTTTATGCCACATACAAAACAAACAAGTATGCTTTTTAACTTGTAATATCTCTTGTGATATTTTATTGTTTTTGTACATTTTGTGTATATTATCACCTGAGATATTTCTCTTTCCAGGTACATGATAGTTTTTGTGCCTTTTACTGCGATTGACATTCACAGGAGATATGTTTCTATTGGTTCCTGTCTCCTATAGAACAAAACTACTGAATCTTATGTATGGTTACTCCAAGCATTCAAAGAAAGCTTTTGTGTGTTATCCAAATATAATTGTAACTAGTCAAGATGGTGCTATGCGAAAAGCAATTGCAGCTAAGCTTCCTGGTTCCAAGCCCCGGCTTTACATTTGGCATATCATGCAAAAGCTTTCAAATAATGTAAAACTTTCTTTATTAATTATACTGTCATATATTAGAAGTTATGTATCACTTGTGATATTTTCATTTCTCTGTATAATTATGTTATTTTATATCAATAAAATATGCTTAATAACTTGTGATACTGTATTCATATACCACAATGCAATGTTCAATTTTATTATGTTTTTGTTTTCATATTGTGTCGAGAATTTATGATCATACTGGTTTCAAGAATAAACTTCGCAAAATAGTTTGCAACATGTCAACATATATATCAATTAAAGAATAATATCACAAGTACTCACAAAAGAAAAAATTACCAAGTAAAAACAAGTAACCACATGAATGATGTAATCATTTCATTTATTTTCGTGCTTTATCACAAGTGATAAAATGACAAATATTCCATAAACTATCAAATACCTCATAAAAATTAATTCCAACTATTTACCACAAGAGATATATAACTTCTAATTTATGACAAAGATGGGGCATGGAACCAGGAAGCTCCGCTGCAATTGCTTTTCGCATAACATCATCTTGACCGATTATAATGATATTCAGATAACGCACAAAAGCTTTCTTGAATGCTTGGAGTAACCATACATAAGACTCAGTAGTTTCGTTCTTAAGCAGAACCAACAATAACACATCTCCTATGATTGTCAGTGATTGTGATACGTCTGAATCGCACCAGGCTTTACCTCTCGAGGGATCTCGAGAAGCTTACAACCCTCACCAGGCAGTGTACCTGATCGTTGTAGTATAGTATAGTGACAAGTACCGGGGGATTGATCGTTCAACTCAGGAATAGTGTCGCTAGGATTAGAAAGCCTAAAAAACTAGGTCTAGAGGTGAGGAATGATTCTTTTTGTATTTTTGTATTTTATAAAAGCAATTAAAATCTCGGTTTTTGGAAGAGTGGGCGGAATTAGTTGCTAGCCAACTAACCCAAATGACTAAAGATGCAATCAAAATAAATTAACAAAAATGAAAATAAATCTAATTACTAATGTGGTGTAAACAATAATAGGGAAAGTTATGTTTACTTAGGTTTCATTACTCCCTAAATATCTTTTACAGGTTGATAGTTTGTTACAATTGCATGGATGACGGGTCCTATTCCTTAATACTAGTCGTAGGGCCGTGTACAATATTCCCTAACTTTATAGGATCCTACTTCACTCCTATGTCGAGCCGTTAGAAGCTCCAAACATGGGATCATTAGAATTCTCCTACGCATTAAATATAACCAAAAATCATAGTACACCTCTGATCATGTTTCTTAAGACGTTCAAGCAAGTTACCAATGGAAGTCTGCCAGTTTTCTTAAGCCTAACATCGAATACAATCATCCGTAACAACTATAAACAAACAATCAACCCATAATTAACATCTAGGTTTCACTACATCTAAGCAAACACACAAGAGATCTAGCCAAGCATGTTAAATTGAAGACAAGTGTAAGATATATTCAAGCAACACATAGACATATTGATTGAATTGAAAGAGTACTTATCTCAATTGAACATAAGAGGTTTCAAAGGGTAAAAACCCTTGAAAAAGCTGTGGAAATCGAACTAGGGTTTTTCTCCAAAGTTACACCCTAAAAGTTACACACCAATGAATGAAAATTGCAAAACTATATAGAGATTTTACAGGGTGACGACGTCAAGAAGAAAATTCTGACGCCGTCAACTCGCCACCCATAATGAAATCGGATTGCATAGATCCACTTTTGACGCCGTCATGTGTAAAGTTGCTCTGGGCCATCACTAACATTTAGACCATGACGGCCTATGGTGACGCCGTCATCTCCTTAGTACAAAACTCTCTAGACCGTCACGGACTTTTATCCACTTCCACCTCTTGCATTGCTCTTGACGCCGTCACTTGGAAACTCTTGACGCCGTCAGGTACTGTTCCCAGCAAGGAAAATTAAGACTTTTCCGTTTTCTTCACTTTTATGCTCCAAAAACGTCCAAAATGCTTCCTTTTCCAGAATTCACTCCAAAAGTACCTAAAATGACAAAAGGAACGATTTAGGGCAATATTTGATCAAATAAATTCGAATCCGGGCTAAAATGACCCCCTAAAAACGATTCATTTTCCGCCTCATCAAATACCCTTACACTTGAGATTTGCTTGTCCTCAAGCAAATGCACTTTTAGTATAATCAAAATACAAGTTAGGGGTTATTTAACACTAATATAAAAGTAATTACAACAAATAATGGTTCCACTAAAGACCAAAGACAAGCACGGAGGTCATACACTAGCACCTCATAAATAGTGTTTAGATACTCACATCTCTCGGGTGTAATAAAGTATATATCACAATATGAAAATGGAAAACATCTCTCACTATCTGTCATAGGAAAATAGATTACCATAGGCTTGTGAAAGGATCAAACCTCCACCACTTGGCGTAAGCACCTAGGATAAACTATCAAAGAGGTCTTTTAAAGGGTTATAACGTTAGGTGTAGGGATATGGAATACACGGTTTTGTTGGATATAGGCAATATTTACTGGTGGCGAGTTAATCATCTTGGTTAAGTACATGTACAATATGGCGTTGCTAAGCCAAGACTAGACTCGACTTAAGCTAATAAATCAAAAGTAACAATAACTTAAAACAAACATAAAATGAAACGGGATGGTAGTCCGTATGTTTTTTTTTTCTTTTCTTTTTCTATTTTTTTTCTTTTTCTTAATTTTTTTTGATTTTTTTATTATTTTTTTTATTTTATTATTATTATTTTTTTGCATACACTCTTACCCTACCATCCAAAATAATACATCATAGGGAATGAACATTCCCCTTACACTTGAATTTTTACATACTTTACAATAAACTAATCTAATGACCCGAATTAAGATAATCAAAACACTTGGAGTACTTTTAAGATTAACGCACATGTGGGGGTAATATATGATGTTCTTCCCCATTACTCCATAACACAAGTACTTTACCCATGAGTCCCAATCGTCCCAAAACAATATGTACAAGATATGACTCGACTTAGCAACCATGTAATCAATTAGATAATTAACTAAGGGTTTAAACAAGTAACAATAATGCACTAAAGATGAGTGCATACACGGAAGGCTAAGGCGATTTGGTTGCACATTTGAGTGGGTTGTAACAAATTCTTCCTTTAAGTAAGATGCTTAAAGTTAGAAACGAAAAGATAGGCTCGGAGGGGTGTACTAGGGGTTTCGTGTACTAAAAATGAGTACAACGCTAAGGTGTGGGAAAAATTAGTTGACTTTACTAGCCAAGTAATATGACTTAAATGGTCAGGTAATTATGATACGGGTTTAAACACAAGGGTGATTCTAATGCCTCTTATCATGTAGTAAATCATACTACACGAATGTAGTCTCACTAGCGGTCTTGGGATGTATCACTAACGCAAGTTCTAGAATCTAAATGCTAACGTTACACTCATAAGCACTAATAATGAATGCTTTTCCTATCAAATCTAAAGGCGAACCTCACATATTTGGGTGGAAAATTTTTCCTCAATAGTACGGTTTTGTGCTAGTCATACAATTCCTATCCATGAGACGCTTGCTAAGGCTAAAGTTTCACTCCTAATTGTTGTAAAAAATTTTAAATTTGGCGCTAAAATTACACTAACAAGTATTTCTCTTAGTTTTATTTAACACCTACCATCGAACAAACAAACTCAAGTGCAATTGTATCCTATAAGGTATCATCATTTACCCTCCCCTTACACTTAGGATGAACATTGTCCCCAATGTTCAATTAAAGAATGTAAAAGTGAAATAGGTAAAAGAATGAAAGAAAATACTCCCCAAATTCGTTCGGTGTGGATAGTGTGGTAACAAGGTTAGATCTTCCTCCAAGAAAATGAACATTCAAAGCTTCCCTTCCAGAAAAATAAATCATCTTCTTGTCATATATAACCTGTTAAACCTGAGAAAACAAACAAGGCAACCTCGCGTAAAATCGACGACAATCTATATATACTAACAAATCCTAGAAAACAATGTAAGATATAATGCTTGTGGAATGAATGTTTGCAGATTTCCTGGAGTTTATAAAACTAAAGAAATAACAAAAACTATAAGACTCCATTAGAAAAACAAAACTAGAAAATTTCCAGAATTTTACACATGATGCCGTCAGGAATTAATTCTTGACGCCGTCAGAAGTGACCTGCAGAAATCTTTACGTTAAGTTTCCGGAAAATTTCAGGAAAAACTTATGTCCTACTTCTTGGAAAATCCTGCAAAACATCATTATGATTCGATACAAGCATTTGACTCTAACAAGTACTAATACACATGTCCATTTAATATTGTGGAGAATCATGATCAATTTCGTTCTTAAAAACAAATTTTGGGTTTCCCCTTACACTTATCTTTTGCAAACTACCTTTGTATGAAGTTAATACGAAGTTAAACGACAAAATAAAGCATTTTCACAATTTAGTTTTGAAACATGATCTACCAACAATAAAAATAAAGCATGCATACGGAAGCAAATAACAATCAAACAAATAAAAATCACACAAAACATGGGTTGCCTCCCAAGAAGCGCTTTTCTTTATTTTACGAGTCTTGTAGCTAGACTCAAGGTCATGGGTTATTACGTGACCTCATCGTTGGTCTCATTCTCTAGGTCATCTCCAATCTTAGTTTTGTATTCCGGACTTAGTAGCAAACATTCCTTGTAGAAACCAAGTATTCTATTCATGACATACTCTACTCCCCTACGTCTATCCTCATCATTCATATAGTAAACCGCTTGCTTGTGTTCCTTTTCTATGTTTGATAGAAGGCGGTATTGTTCAATCTTATAGGGCATTTGGTAAGCAATCTCATCATTCTCTTCCTTGAATCTAACTATCCCTAGGGTCAGGTCATAACTCATCTTAGAGGCCTCAACAAATAGTTTTCCGAACACTACTTGACAAAGGCAATCATCTATTACTGGACGAGTATCCTCCACTATCACAAAGTCGGTAACATAAGTGAAGTTTCCTACAAATACATGCAATCCTTTCACTCTTCCTACAAAATTACTTATCAAATTCTTGCTAGGCATCATCTTATAACCAAGTTGCTTCTTCATTACCCAATTATAATAAGTCCTAGTCATGATGTTTATAGGAGACCTAGGATCGATATAAGCTTTCCACACATGCATATGCCCAATGTTGCATGGTATGTTGATGTTAGAAGGATCACCTACTTTAATAAGGGGTGAACCAAGGATATATGGTGTCTCGGGATCATCGAATAAATCCTTGTGATATTCCCGTTCTTCCTTGGTGGGCAACTTATCAAAGTACTCTTCTACGTTTTCTACTTCCTCTAAATTTTCTCCCTTATTAACCTCAACTTCCTTAATCTCATCCCTAGTCTCGGTTTCTATTCCAACTTCATCCTTGTCACTCTCTTCTATATCCTTATCTTTTGGCTTAATGGTGACAACATTGACAAAGTGGATGTGTTTGGATGACGAGGGGTCCTTGATTTGGATTCCGCTATTAGTGTCCCTAGTGTCCTTCCTAGGTGTAGTTAGCACTTGGTTGTTGAGGGCTTTCAACAAGTTGTCGATCTTATTGGTCATCTCCGTTTGTTGTTGATTGAATTCGGTTTCAAACTTAGCTATGCGAGCTTCTTGAGATGCCATAAACTTGTACATCAATCCTTCAAGATTGTTGGTACTACCATAGTTGTTGGAATGATTGTTGTTGAAAGTACGGTTTGAGGGTGGACCGTTTGTTTGGTAACGATTAGGCAGATTGGAAGAATTGTTTTGGTTTTGTTTCCACCTAAGGTTCGGGTGATTTTTCCAAGAAGGTTTGTAGGAATCACCGTAAGGGTTTGGCTCGGGTTTGAAAGTGTACCAGTTTTCTCCCGCTTCGTCGGTACGCAAGGATGCGTAGTCCGCAAAAGCTTGTCCGGGGAGTTCCACGCAATCACGAGTGTCATGGGGACCACTACATAATTTGCATGAAGAAGTGATTTTGTTCACTTGGCTTGAATGCTTAGGAGCTTCGTAAGATTTCATGAGCAACTTGACTTGGTCCTCAAGTTCCATGATCCTTCGGTCGGGAGTGCTAGAATTGTTCGAAGGCAAGGATATTGCCTTGACCGTTTTGTTCAAATCACGGGGATCATTCCAACTTTCGTTGTCATAGAGAGCAAGATCTTCTATGAGTTCCCATGATTCTTCCGCACTTAGATCACGTAGCTTGCCACCGGCCGATTGGTCAATGGTTCGCCTTGTGGAGAGATCGATATGGTCATAAAAGATATGAACTTGGAGCCAAAGATCTATGCCATGATGAGGGACTTTTTGGAGTAAGTCCTTGAAACGAGTCCATGCTTCATATAGAGTTTCACCTTGACGTTGTTGGAACATCAAGATATCATTTCTAAGCTTAGTAGTTCTCCCCGGTGGGAAAAATTGAGCAAGGAAACGAGTGGTGAGATCATCCCATGAGGTGATGGATCCCGCGGGTAAACGTTCAAGCCATTGACTAGCTTGATCACGTAGAGAGAATTGGAATAGGCGTAATCGGGTCGACTCTCTAGTTGTAACATCAAGGTCTATAGAATCTATGATTTTAAGGAAGTCCTTGAGATGTTGATTAGGATCTTCGGAACGAAGTCCATGGAATGCACATCCGCTTTGCACCAACCGGATGGTGTCGGATCGCAAGGGAGACACATTGGCTCCTTGAGTGAGCTCAATAGTGTTTCGATAGCCTTGGTGGCTAGGACGGGAATACTCTCCTAAGGTTCGAGGCCTAAGAGGTTGGTTTGCTAGTGGTGGGTTTTGTGGGTGGTTTTGTTGTAGTGGGTTGATGGGTTCAAAGATGTTACCACCTTCCATGATGTCGGATGGTAAAGATTACGAACAAAGACACGAAGAAATAAGATAGACTAAAGAAAACCTAAAAATAAAAATAAAATCTTACTAGAAAGGAATCGCACCAGACAATAACTATTCCCCGGGCTGCGGCGCCAGAAACTTGATACGTGGGAATCGCACCAGGATTTACCTCTCGAGGGATCTCGAGAAGCTTACAACCCCCACCAGGCAGTGTACCTGATCGTTGTAGTATAGTATAGTGACAAGTACCGGGGGATTGATCGTTCAACTCAGGAATAGTGTCGCTAGGATTAGAAAGCCTAAAAAACTAGGTCTAGAGGTGAGGGATGATTCTTTTTGTATTTTTGTATTTTATAAAAGCAATTCAAATCTCGGTTTTTGGAAGAGTGGGCGGAATTAGTTGCTAGCCAACTAACCCAAATGACTAAAGATGCAATCAAAATAAAATAACAAAAATGAAAATAAATCTAATTACTAATGTGGTGTAAACAATAATAGGGAAAGTTGTGTTTACTTAGGTTTCATTACTCCATAGATATCTTTTACAGGTTGATAGTTTGTTACAATTGCATGGATGACGGGTCGTATTCCTTAATACTAGTCGTAGGGCCGTGTACAATATTCCCTAACTCTATAGGATCCTACTTCACTCCTATGTCGAGCCGTTAGAAGCTCCTAACATGGGATCATTAGAATTCTCCTACACATTAAATACAACCAAAAATCATAGTACACCTCTGATCATGGTTCTTAAGACGTTCAAGCAAGTTACCAATGGAAGTCTGCCAGTTTTCTTAAGCCTAACATCAAATACAATCATCCGTAACAACTATAAACAAACAATCAACCCATAATTAACATCTAGGTTTCACTACATCTGAGCAAACACACAAGAGATCTAGCCAAGCATGTTAAATTGAAAACAAGTGTAAGATATATTCAAGCAACACATAGACATATTGATTGAATTGAAAGAGTACTTATCTCAATTGAACATAAGAGGTTTCAAAGGGTAAAAACCCTTGAAAAAGCTGTGGAAATCGAACCAGGGTTTTTCTCCAAAGTTACACCCTAAAAGTTACACACCAATGAATGAAAATTGCAAAACTATATATAGATTTTACAGGGTGACGGCGTCAAGAAGAAAATTCTGACACCGTCAACTCGCCGCCCATAATGAATCGGATTGCCTAGATCCACTTTTGATGCCGTCATGTGTAAAGTTGCTCTGGGCCGTCACTAACATTTGGACCATGACGGCCTATGGTGACGCCGTCATTTCCTTAGTACAAAACTCTCTGGACCGTCACGGACTTTTATCCACTTCTACCTCTTGCATTGCTCTTGACGCCGTCACTTGGAAACTCTTGACGCCGTCAGGTACTGTTCCCAGCAAGGAAAATTAAGACTTTACCGTTTTCTTCACTTTTATGCTCCAAAAACGTCCAAAATGCTTCTTTTTCCAGAATTCACTCCAAAAGTACCTAAAATGACAAAAGGAACGATTTAGGGCAATATTTGATCAAATAAATTCGAATCCGGGCTAAAATGACCCCCTAAAAATGGTTCATTTTTCGCCTCATCAGATTGTCAATTACAATAAAAGGCACAAAAACCATCATGTACCTGGAAAGAGAAATATCTCAGGTGATAATATATACAAAATGCACAAAAAGCAATGAAATATCACTGGAGATATTACAAATTAAAAAGCATGCTTGTTTGTTTTGTATGTGGCATAAAAAGAGACGATATCACCAAACTATTTGTGATTGCAATTTGCTAAAAAACGGCTCCATCAAACGAAGAGTCAACAACAACTGCAGCTGTGGTTCAAAAAAGCACAACAGCTCCACAAAGAAATTTAAAAAGCTCAAACAACTTTGATATCGCCTGTGATATCATAAGATCCTCCATTGCCACAACTGATTCAATAAAATAAAAGAAAGCTGACACACATGTGACATCACAGGTGATATCAAATATGAAAACATTTGATATCACCTGTGATACAACTGAGAAACCAGGCAATACATAAAAGTAGACATGCTTATGTTTACAATATACCTTTACTTTTATCAATATCTGAAGATAGTTTCAAAAAATCGCTTGTCACCAGAACTGCATTTACAATTTTCTTTTTAGATACCAACACATTGTATGCAACTTTTATGTCTAAAGCTTTATTAACATAAACTAACCGTTTAAAGCTTCTATCGTGTCCAGGTGCGCATAAATATCAGCTTCTACATTTTTTTTCAAAAAGCAAACATTCAATCTCTCATGTAAAACAAAAATATATACACACACTAAAGCTCACATCAGATATACTAGTTATTAGTACAAGTGCTCATTATCACAGGTGATATACTACCAAAAACTAAATAAAACCACTACAACTATTCATCATCACAGATGTTATACTAAGAAAAACAGAATAAGTTTCCTACAACTGTTTTATCACTGGTGATATACTACCAAAAACTGAAGAAAATCATAACATTAATCACTGGTGATATACTACCAAAAATCTAAGAATACAACTACAACTATTCATCATCACATACGTTTTTATCACAAGTGATATTCTACAAAAAAAAATGAAGAAAATCACTACATTCATCACATTATTATAACAATCTCTCAATAAAGATATAAAATCAACAAAAACTGTAAAACCTAAATAAATAATGTCTTATAAAACTCAAATAAATTCATAATCATCACATGTATTACAGTAACACATCAAAAATCAACAAAAAATACACAAAAATCTTCATAAGTGGCAATAATATTCATAAAATAAGTACAAAATTACTAGAGATACTAATGCAACAACTAAATAATTAGTCGAAAGCATCGTACCTTCATCCCGAGATTCAGTAGGTTCATTTTGAACCGGTTTTTTTCGTAGATCTGCTTGTGCACTCGATGATTCTTTCATTTTTGTGTTTTATTGATGATTTGAACGGTTAAAAAACGGTTATTTTTTATTTGTTATGGTAGTTTTTGATGATGGTTAGAGAGAGAAAGCGAGTTTTTTTTTGTGATAGTGAATGTGTGGAAAGTGAGAGGTGTGGGGGTGGGGTTGATGGGGTAACTTTGGTGAATTGGCAAAAGTGGTCCCTCCGTGTTTTTTATTATTAAAAACGATTTTTTTGATCCAACGGTCTAGAATCATCCCTTGGTATGTAGCAAATTTTGGGTTTGCAAAATAAAGTGCCTCTATACTTTTGATTGTTTTCACGTTAAGACAAAGGTTTTGTTGATGTATGCATTTTGCATATATTACGTAAAATCTTATCAATTATAAATATATTTAGGATATATTGGAGTAATTTATATAATTTACCGGAATTATAAGTATACTTTTTCAGAATGTTAAATATTAAGCACTAAATAATATGTAAATGATGTATTATACAACGATTATCTATGAACGCATGTCAAAAGTTATTTAATGAAGCTAAATGATTTATTTAAAAATAAAAAATTCTCGTGTATCATGTAAAGTTTAAGATATTAAGTATTCTAACGGGGATGTCATATTCTACCATGTTAGACTCATAAGTGGCGATCATGTCATGTTCACAAGTCTTGTAATAGTTGTAATAAGTTAGTTATATTATACCAGGCTTGGACTTGTAATAGTTTGATTTAGAAGTGTTTTGAATTCAAAACAAGATAAAAAAAAATTGTGTTTTTTTATAAGTGTAACTTTTTTTTTATTATTATTTTTTTTATTTTTTTTGAACCTGGGTTTTTAAACAAAAGGTCTTTTTGTTCGTAGAGAAGTCACTGTTTTTTAGGATGAATCTCTGAATGTATTATAACAATTCAGTGACTTGTATTTCATTCAAATTCTATACTAAGGAAAGTGGGCACTGAATTGGCCCAACAAAATTTGAAATCGATTCCGTATGATTAAATACTAAAAATATGATAATCCTCAAGAATGTAATTAAGCTTGATTAACTTACAAAATTGATTTAGGTAACTGAACGCATGCAATTCCATGATCTTCTTAGTAATACTCTTCTTCCCTACCTTAATATGGCTGGATACACAAATTGAGTTATAAAAAAAGGATTTTGTACATGGAGGCCACTCAAGTTTTAACTTTTTTACATTAAGACAACTCATCTATAAAAACTATCTTATAGGGGTGTTCAAGTATATTTCCCTTTTCATTTATACAAAATCCGGCTATATAAAGTGTTTATTGACTAGAAAATCCTTGATATATCAAAAAGACAAAAGTATGCTTGTATTGATATGGAAATAAAACCAACGATCAAGAAAAAAAAGTGTACGCCTATTATCAAAATGACGAAAACTTCTTTTTCAAAGAAAAGAAGAGATTATTTTAGGATAAATTACTTTAATTTTTTAAATGCTTTCTACAACTAACCAATGTATTAGATATGCATTTTCAAGCATTTAGAAAAAGGATTCTTGGATATCAAGTATTCAAGCAACGATTTGATTTAATTCCAGAAATGAAACGAGAAGTGTGTTCACAAAAATGATACAACACAAGCATACTCCTTTTCGTCAGCATGAGTAAAATTATCAATAGCGAAGCCTGAGAAAGATATTGGTATCCATAATGAACTTTTTTTTTGGTAAAGGGGTTAACCCCGGTAAATATATAACCAAAAAATTGTTAAGTACAAATGGAATGTGGCCGAAGTACCACATTAACCTCAAGCAAAAGCTTGATAAACTAGTGTTTATGACAGGCCATAAACACAACAAACCTAGCTATGTTACAAAGCACCTAACTAGGTATAAAAACAAGAAAAATCTTGAATCAAGCGAACGTCCCGCATCCACCCATAAGCACGAAGGGAGCAAGGCAACCCAGGAAGTTTGCCTCCTTAAAAACCCTTTCCAAGAAAAACCCAGAGGGAAAAACCTTGGAGTAGGGAAAAAGAGTACAACCCTTACATGGCACTCCTTTCGTGAAAATAACAAGCACTTGGAATCTTCCATTTATCCAGCAGTAGACGAGACCGAGGGGTTAACTTCTTGAACTTGAAGGTAACCAGCTTCAACCGAATGGTAGAGACAATAACTTGGACCACTTCATAAACATTAGACTTCTTTTGATTAAAAAGTCTAGAATTACGTTCCATCCAAATGTAATATGTAGTAGCCGCAAGTAATAACCGAGAAAGAATGCTAACAACAGAACGCCCCTTAGCAATAGGAAGAATGAACGTTATGACATCCTCCAACGAAGGTGAGACCACATCCATGCCGGATAAAGACCGGGAATTTCAACCAAACCTGCAAAGAAAATGGACACTCAAAAAACAAATGAGGGTGAGAATCCTGAACCGTTTCACAAAGCGGGCATCTAAGGAGACTTAGATCAACATTAGGCCCAACATCCGTTTCCCGAAGTCTATCTTGAGTTTTCAACTTCTGCCTAATAACAAGCCATAAGTGCACCGCATGCCTAGGAATACAATGAGGAAACCACGGAATTTGAAACCAATCAACTTGATCAGCCCTTACAGGAAGGGATTCCCAAGCAAAAGCAACTGAAAAGGGTCTAATGTTGCCATCCAAATCACGCCATAATAAACCATCATCAGCATCATCAATTAAATTAGGGACCGGGAGATTAACTAAATCCGGAAATCTAGAATACCAATCAGCAGGTCATCTCCAAGTACCATTAACAATCACATCACAAACAGAATTCGATAATGTTAAACCAGCCCGACTAATGTCTCTAGGAGTGAGCATATCACGAATAGGGCTAATATCACACCACATGTCAAACCAAACAGAAGTAGACTTACCATTGTTGATCATATGCCAAATAAACGGACGTACCTCAGGTCTAATAGCAAGCAACTTACGCCAACCCCAACTAACATCGCCCAAGCAAGGAACATCCCAAAAACTCCTACCACGAAGTTTGTAAGAATGAATCCATTTAACCCATAAAGACTCTTTATGGGTTAAAATACTCCAAATATGCGTAGTCATAAGAGCAATATTAAAATCAGCCAATCTACGAATACCAAGACCACCTTCACGTTGAGGCTTACAAACAGATTCCCACGCAACTTTAGCCTTACCCCTTTTCCTTTCCCCTTGACACCATAAAAAGCCCCTCATGAGCTGCTCCAAATCATGAATAATACGAGCAGGAAGGATGAAAACAGACGCCCAATAAATATGCATCGAAGACAACACGGACCTGATCAATTGAAGCCTACCCGCCAACGAAAGAAACTTATTATGCCAATCATTCACACGCCCTTCTAATTTCTCCACAAGAACCTTACAGTCCCTATAAAGAAGCCGAGACGAAATGAGAGGAACGCCCAAATATCTAACCGGAAGAGAACCTTCTGCAAATGGCATAGACTGAAGAATCATAGCTTTCAAAGCATTAGGCACATTACTATAAAAAACTAGTACTCTTGGGAATACTCGGGACAAGACCCGAAACATTCTTGAAATCCTCCAAAGCTTGCATAATAACATTAACCGATTCTGGGTGGCCTCTAGAGAATAAGAAAAGATCATCTGCAAAACAAAGGTTAATAATACGCTGCTGCTCACATAAATGATGAAACTGAAACTCCACTGTATTAGCCACCTTTTTCTGCAGAATAAGGGTTAAAACCTCCATAACCAAAGTAAACAAGTAAGGAGATAACGGGTCACCCTGCCGAAGACCACGCTTACCTTGGAACCAGCCATGAAGATCCCCATTAACACATATGGAATACGATGTAGATGAAACACAAACCATAATCCAATCGATCATTTTATGATGGAAACCAAAACCAATAAGAATAGACCTAAGAAATGCCCAATTAACCGTATCATACGCCTTTTGAATATCCATTTTAAAAGAACATCTAGGCGGACCTCTCCCTCTATGATAATTCCGCATAAGCTATTGGGTAAGCAAAATATTATCAGAAATACGCCGCCCAGGAACAAACGCAGATTGGTTAATACTAACCAAATGACCAAGGCTGTCTTTAACACGGTTCACAATAATTTTACTAATGCACTTAAACAACACATTGCAACAAGAAATAGGCCTATAATCAGTAATCTTAGAAGGGGTAGACACTTTAGGAATCAATGATATAATAGTGTGGTTGATTTCCTTAAGAAGCTTACCATTAGAAAAGAAATCCCGGATAACACACGTGACATCAATACCCACAACATTCCATGCTTTCTTAAAGAAAGCGGCAGTGTACCCGTCAGGCCCAGGAGCTTTATCATCCCCCATCGAGAATATAGCTTCCCTAATTTCAGAATCCGTAACATCTCTCACCATAAAATCAGCCATTTGAGGATTAAGGACATTAGAGAATAAAGCATGATCATCAAGAGGGGTACAATCCCCTTCAATACCCAGAAACTGCTCATAATGAGAAACAAAAGCCCCTGCAACTGCACTTCCTTCATACAAAACATTAGCCGCATCTCGAACCACTTCAATTCGATTACAAGCACATTTACTTTTAACAACATTATGAAAGTAAGCCGTATTAGAATCACCTGCATGAAGCCATTGAACTTTAGATTTTTGCTTTAAAAACCGCTCCTCATCTAATATTGCCTCCTTAAAAGCAAGAAGGTAATGAGTATGATCTTCCCGAAGGGCTGAATTAAACGGGTCTTTATCAATAGCACGTTGGACCTCATCTAACTCCTTACGAAGACTAGTAACCCTCTCGTGAAGGTTACCCTGGTTATGCAAAAGCTTACGAAAAGAAGATTTCAGCCCCTTCAAGCGTTTAACAACACGATACATAGCACAACCATTTACACTAAGATTCCACCCCGAAGTAACAGTATCAATAAAGCCCTCTTTATGCACCAGAAAATTAGAGAACTTAAAAGGTTTAGGTTTGAGTTTAGCCACCTGAGGAATACGAAGGACACAAGGAGAATGATCTGAAATACGGTAAGGTTGGAATATAGCAAACGAACCCGGGAAATCATCACCAAACTTTAAATTACCCATAATTCTATCAATCTTCTTTAACGTTCCATTAGAGCCTCTTGGTTTTTGATTCCATGTAAAATGCAGCCCCGTACTATTAACATCCGACACCTCCATATTCAAAACACATTCTTTAAATTCACGCATAGCAATATCAGGAGCATAACCACCACACGAATGATCCTCCAAATTAAGAGCAGCATTAAAGTCTCCCAATAACACCCAAGGCCTACTACGCATGAATCTAGCATGGCTATCAAGGTTACTCCAAAGCGCTCTCCGATTAACATAATAGTTATCTGCATAAACAAAGGACAAAAAACAGTTTTGTTCTCATTACGAACATTAATCTGAACATGCATAACTTGGTTAGTAGAAGCCATAACCATAACATCAACAATATCATCATTCCAACCAAGAATGATCCGAGAACCCTTATTACAAAGATTCCCATTAGACGTCCATTTCCAACGACGACACACCTTACGACATGTATCATACACACACGAAGCATCCACATGAGACTCCAAAACAGCACACACACTAAGGTTATTATCATTAACAACCTGACGAACCTCTTTTTGTTTAGGGGAACGGTTCAGGCCCCTTATATTCCATGAAGCAATACTAAACATCGGGAACATTGAGAACGGAAGTGCTTGCCCCCGATTGATCAAACAAATTACCAGATTCATCAAAAACATTAACAACCTCCTCCTCATCCATCTTCGTATCCACTTGAACACCCTCATCCACCGCCAAAGCATCAAAAGGATTAGATGTGGAAATATTAGCAGTCGATTTAGATGAGCTTACCTTAGGATTTTGGTTGGTTGTTGTTACATTATCATTATGAGATGGAATAATACTCTCATTGGACTTTAAGTTACTACTAGATGAAGGGACGTCCACCTTTTCAGGGGGAGGACCAGAACTAGTACTAGCTACACCTGATGGTGGTTGAGATGGAGTTGCAGCTGCTTTCGGTCTGTAGTACATGTTCTTACCCACAGGGAACCCTTTAGACACATTACCAGCATTATTATCCTTAGCCATACCCTTCTTCCTATTTTTCTTTTTTCCCACATGTTGAAAACCATCATCATCATTAGATTTCTCCACAACTGGTGTAGGCACAACTTTCTACTCAACATTTCATTCTTTTATATACACTACAAAAATATTATACGTCATTTATATTTAAATTGACAGCATAGAGATGCAAGCACCAAACGTCTTGATCAAAAGTTTCATTTGTATCATTGTTGTTAAAAGATTCGAATACAAGTTTATAAAACTTGATCGATCATCTCCGACAACTTCATTAGTAACTTCCTTTTCATGAATCTTCACATTCATTTTATGAGCTCTAGCATATACTTCGTCCATTTTCGTGTGAAAAAATTATTTAAAAAGGGGACCTGTTAAGTGATTTCGAGATTCTTACAATTTTACCTTTACGCAAAGGTACCCACAAAATCCCTATGATCCTCAACCACATTTGCAAAATAAAGGGGGATTGTTGTTCGTAACTTACGATGATAAATAAAAATCTCAGCTGTTATGTTGTGAGTATTATGTAGATGAACAAGAAGGATCAATTTGATCATGGGATAACAGAGGGTGATTAATAAGTAAATATCATTGGTATAGTTTTTTCTTATTTAAAGGGTATATCATGCATTACATATTTATAATATAATTTATGGGGCATTTTTGTCAATATACAATTTTTTAGTGTAATTTTGGACAAATTTGGTATAAATGAAAAGAAAATATACTTGAAGTCTTTAAGTTAGTTTCATGGATGGCCTCATCGAAAGAGAGTTAAAACTTGGGTGGCCTCCACGGCTCCATGTAAAGGGTTAGCGAAAGAAACAAGATTATTACTGGAAAAAAAAAGTGATTCTATTTTTCTATGTAACTTTTCTGATGAATAGTGCTTTCTTTCGGTTATGTTTTTTCTCCAAATGTTAATAGTAGTTAATTAATGTTATAGTAGTTAATATGAAAATTTGGGGCAATTGCATATATACCCATTAAAACTTGAATATTTGCATATATACCCAAAACATGCTTAATTGACATTGTACATCATGCATTAAAAACTTGTGTTTTGGGTATATATGCAAGTTTTTGAGTTTTAGTGGGTATATATGCAATTCTCCCTGAAAATTTTATGTAAACACTTTTGAAACCAAGCGAATAAATCTCGAGGTTAACCCGCCAAAGGCATCTAGTATCCAAAAATCATTCAATTCTCCATCCACATCTTCTCTTATTCTTTCCCAAGTCAACAATGATATTCTGTTCAACCCAAATTTCTTCTTCTTGGTTTGGAGAAAATAAACTGAAATGGTAACAATCAACCTTGAGCCAGAAACCCATAATCCACCTACACCACTACCGCTTCCACCACCATATTACTACTACCCCTTTTGGTTTCAAGGAACATACTACTCATATGTACAACCACCATTACCATTACCATTACCGGTACCGTTACTGTACCCGCATTACCATATTCCATACCGGCGATACCATCCCATTATGCTCTACCCACCACTACCAGCACAACCCATTAACCATGTAGTATCTGATGAGACTTGAGACCAGCACCAACTGTAGCCCCCAGCCAAAGAAACGTAGAAAGTATAATAAGCTAAGAACTACATTTAGGGTTTACACCAAGGCGAAAAGCGACTACTCTCTCGCGGTTTATAATGGAAAAGTCGTTCTTGCACTCGCCAACCGCTCCGATCCTCTACAGGTATCAATTAGCTGTTTAGGAGTATATGGTAAAGTATGATTTAGATATGTAATTAAGGAGGTGCTCATGCTTAAATATATGGATAAACTGAGTAACTTAAATATGATAAACTGCTTGTCTATGTCCAAACAGTCTGCAAAACAACGTATTAAGTAGTTTACATGCTTGATTAATTGTGGTAGTTTAAAAGCAGATAAGCGTTATTTTAGTCTTTGGATGCGAGAAAATTGCTTTTATTTGATCATTTGAAAGTGAAAGAAACCGTTTTCAAAACAACGTATTCGAATTCAGAATCAGTTTGCAAATTGCTTATATTAAACTGATTATCCTTGTTAGATTCAAAACTACATATTTGACGTTAAAGGAACCAAGACGTTTTCAGTAACCTGATCATATTTGCCGTTAAACAGACTCTAGTTTTGAACCTCTTCCATATGTATCACTAATTCCCACTCCCTTAAACCACACTGCGTATTAGTTTATTGGCTACTTGTTTGACTTTGAAACAACATTGGATTAAAGACGAGAATGTTGGTGTTAGTGTGAAGGATGAAGAGGGTCACCCCTCTTTTGCATTGGTCAACAAAGCCACTGGTCAAGCTATCAAACACTCAATTGGTGTCACTTATCCGGTATGCTTTTTTATCAGCCATTGCTACCTATGTCGTGAGTTAACAAAACAACAGACTGCTTATCACTATTTTTGTCTGTGTTTGTGTTTGTTAATTTTAATTCTTTCTCAGGTTCAGCTGAAGAAATACAATCCTGATAAACTCAACAAGTCTGTTCTTTGGACTATGGGCAACAACTTAGACGATGGTTATAGGCTAGTTAGCACAGTCAACAATACACACCTAAAACCAGATGCTACATTTAGGGATATTAAGAAACATGATGGGGTGCATGATGATGCAAATATTGTTCTATGTGACTGGCATGGAGGAAATAGCCAAAAGTGGACCATAATCTCTTACTGTAAGTTTCTCAAATCATTTCACACTTTTTTCAACATCAAATCTTTTAGTACACTGTACTTGTTTTATATTTTGTTAAATGTCACTCTTCTGCTTTTCAATAAACACAAAAAGCAGAATTGGATTTGGGGCATACTTTGTATTGCAAGTCAACCTATTGCTTGTTGGATTATTACTGTTATATATGGCATAATGGCAATCACGTTGTGTCTTTTCTTTGTTAAAAATAGATTACAAAATGCTAACAGCCCTCATAAATGTTCCATCGCATAGATTCTATAACAGAATAATCAAGATTGTTACCACTGTTTTTGTGTGATTACAAAACTAAATTCTTCTAATATTTTACCTTTTTTGATCTTTTGATACAGAATATACTTTGATAATCATGACTAACTCTGTTAGATGCAAGTAAACAGTGTTAACACATTTCTAATGATGATATCGCGTTTATGCCTTTGTACCAGAAAAATGAATCCGCTTCTGTTCTAGTTGTCTTATATGAAATTTTAGTAATCGTTAAATGATTTCTTTTTGGCATAGTTTTAGTTCCACAAGTTTTCTCAATTCGTTATTAAGAGACGTTTCCATTTTTTGATTATCCATTAAAACTTTATAACTGTCATTACCACACAAGGAATTGGTAATCCTCATGAGTAATTTGTTGTACTTTTCATACCATCTGAGTAATTTAGATTTGTTAGAATCTTTTAACTTATCAGAAGTAGGATGGTTGTCCTAATTTTATCTCTCTTGATTCGCTTGTGCAGGATATCGTCTCGTGCAGAATTTTTAATGTCTACGAACCATTTACAATCATGGGAGGTGAAATGTTAGTTACTCGTCACAAGTTTGTCATCTATACTTTCGATGGTGATATGTTCTTATATTTTGGTTCAGGATATGTTTGCATTACTAGATTGTTGAACCATTAAAGGCTTGGTAGTGTGGTTGCTATCTCTTTTTTATTTTGCCCAAGTATAGCTGGTTTTGTTTCTTATATTTCCATTTTCTAATAATTAATTATAAGCATATATGTCGACCATGATGCTTGTTATTCTAGTTTTTGCCAACACCAATGACTGTTGATTTCTAATGCGATTGATGTATCACCTTTTGTTTAGCACAAAATTGGTAAATAACCTGGCTTTGACACACAAAAACTCATTGTTGAGATCCCACATCGGCTGAGAGAGAGAGAGAGAAGTAAAAAAAAATAAAAAATGGGGGGGGGGGGGGGGTGTTATAGAAACGGAAAGAAGGAACAAGGTTTGATACTTACCTTCATTGCACTTAGGAGTGGTGCTACTTTAAGATCGGCCCAAGTGGTCGAGTCTACATCGTAATATGTTGCCGAGGTGGCATGCGTTCGCGTGGCCCCAGACCAATTCCTAATCTAATTTTTCCTTTGTTGACTTTTGCTTTGAGTTTGTTTCAGTCAGGTTATGATCTTGATGGATAACTGTTTCTACTTGGTTAAACATAAATGTACCTTATTTTTTACACCGAAGCTTTTCTTTTCGAATGGTGATATATATATAAAATGAAAGAAATTAAAGCCTAGCAAGGAGCAAATCCATTCTAGCTAATTAAGGGGAGCTTTCTTGAGCCTATCGGAAATCCACAAATAAGAGTAATGCTTGATGTTGTTGAGGATGAGATCTTCGTTTGGTCTTTTGGAGGTGTAGATGCAATAATCCGCACCTAAGATATGGGGAAGCAGTCAGGGTCTTCAAGGATGTTCGTATCTACTGACGTGCTCCGAACCTCGAGGAACTTTGTATCTCCTACTAAGTCTTGAGCTGCGATAAAACAAGTAGCACACGTTAGCCTCGCCCCGGGTGTTTAGTCCGAGACCCAGCTCCGGTGTGAGAATGAGTATTTGTGATATGAGTAAAGTATGAAGTATAAAGTATAAGTGCTAGTTCGGTTCGGAGTAATTGCTCTCCAGGAAATCTTGCCCCCAACTGTGAATAGTTGGGGCTATTTATACTACTTACTTATTCCGAGAATTAAACATGGGCTTGATGGGCCTATCCGTACAGCCCAATAGCTAGGACGTCCTTTTTATAATGACGTGGAGCTTGTCAGCTAGTGACAACCCTTTTGGTTCATCCTTTTGGTTCATCACTTGGTATCGTCCTTTTGAATCATCAGTGTACCTTGGTTCGTCAGTGTATCATACTCGTCAGTGGGTCATACTCGTCAGTGGATCACATTTTGGTTTGTTATGGGAATCGGGTCTTCCGAGACCCGATACACCGTCATGTCCCCCAGTATAATATTGTCAATCAAAAATTGACGATGTTATACTTAATAATAAATGTCCCCCTCCCAAATACAAACCATCACTAGTTTACAACTTTTCTTCATTGTACGGTTTCTCTTTGTCCGGATGTAGCTTATAACCGGATCTGACTTTTTCATTAATTCCAACTTCTCCTTTACTTCATTTGATTTTAACTTAGCATTCTGTTGTAAGATTTGTCTTATCGGTTTGAACTGAGCTTAAACCGAAGAGGATATGCCGAACCGAACAAGGTTTGTCGTGGGGTTTTTATTTGATCTGAACTGAGCGTGATTGGTTTCTGAGTTGTGGTTTCACTCGGTATTTAGTTTATATAACGGGGTTTCACTGAGGTCTATACATAACCGAACGTGCTTCTTCCTTTGGGTTTCTTTCGGTCATTTGGATTTCGTTCGGTATTTGGGTTAAGCTCGAGTGCATTCGGCATCTGGGGTTTAGCTTTGAGTTGTGGTTTTCGTTCGGTTTACTGTTTCGTTCAGCTCGGGATACAAGTCTCCTCGAGGTAAGTTTTGTTTTGACACAATTTTCGTTTTGCATGATTACTCAAAAAGTAGTTTACGTTTCGAACAACAAAAAAAAAAAAAATGAACTGCGAATGATAATCATACGACCCCGATCGGCCGATCAGTAACTCGTGAAAAGCATGTTTGTTAACAAGAATAGTAATTCAATTTGTTAGCATGCAACCCCTCTGTGAAACGAGTTTCGGATTCTTGCTTGTGACTATTGTCAATCGTGTATTGCGCCTCTCCCTAGCTGTTATATGTCTACTATATATAGGCATTGAGCCTAGATTTTATAAGTCTATTATAGGTATTGAGAAAAAGAGAAGAAAAGAAGAAAAAGAAAGTGATGTAATGCTGCTATAGGCACAAGCAAAAAGGTGATACCCACGTGATGCTACTATATAGATACTGATAGATTTTTTTTTTTTTTTTTTTAAAAGTGGATTAAACAAGAAAGTGATTGATGATAGGGTGCATAAATTAGTCATATTTTTAAGAACATTATATTTTACTTTGTTTAATCCACTAGACGTACATGTAGGAATGTGGACACGTTTAAAAAGGTGGTACTAGTCACATGTTTATACTTAATAAAAATGTGTTTTTTAAAGTTCACATGTAGATGTGCTGCTCATTTCTCAACAAAGGAGACAACATTTAGTTCGTTAAGTGATATATTATGTGTAGAAATGAGATCAAATATTTAGCAGGAATGAGGATAAAAGAGTTACATTATGTGTAGTATTATTTTGTGTGGCTAGCATGTGAAGCGAAAGAGTTAAAAGGAGATAATGTGACGTTAGGTAATTTAGTAGCATTCTTTCATAATTTCTTGCCACTACTAGTTGCTGGTCAACCGAGTATCGTATTTCCATTAAATGAATGATGCTTCGTTATTTGTGTTGCATCATATAAATCCGACATTTTGTGATATATGCCCATTTTTATTTTGTAGGTTTCATGTTTTCCATTATTCTTTATTGACTATTCCTACTTGGCCTTCCACATGGCTGGTTCCACCACTCTAGAGGGTTCGAAAGATGAAACAGTTGAAACTGTGCAAAAACAAGATATGCATGTATTTACCTCTAGGATGACCCCGGATGACCTTGACTCTGTTATTTCTGACTTTGGTATCCCCGAGGATTTGCACACTCGTCTTCCTCCTCCTGACTTTTTCATGAGCGATATTAACCCCAGTAAAGTGATTGGCCTTTATTATCATTTTTTCACCATATCCAGAGTGCGCGTCCCTTTTTCTAAGTTTTTATTGAATGTGATAAAGTTTTTCAAAGTGCACATCAGTCAAATTGTCTCTCTTGGCCTTAACCGTATTACCAATTTTGAGATTTTTTTGTCGTGCTCTTCGCATCATACCTCGAGTGGTCTTGTTTCGTGTTTTCTACACGTTGTGCAAGCAAGGTGATTGGTTTTCATTTTCTCGTCGTCGTGGTGCTCCTCAGTGTTTTTATGAGCGTTGGACCGGGTTAAAAGAGTGGAAAGATCATTTCTTTCTTATCGACCGACGAGCTATTCCAATGGCTATGCCATGGCGACACCGCGATTCATGCGTTAAATTCCTCACTCCCAAAAAGAGCGATTATTCTATTGAAGAAGTAAGGTTACTTTCCAAGTCTCCAATAACCCTTCGGAGACCCCCTCAGGAGTTTCTCATGAAAATAGGTCTTAGTAAAGTATGGGATGATGACTATCTTAAGCTGGTCATGGAAGATGCCGATGGGAATGGTATGTCCATCCCTGTATTTATTTTCATATATATCATGTTCTCATAATTGTATATCTGTTTTGTTTGTTTTGCAGTGTTGAGCATGGCGAGATTCCTTCGTTTACCTTCTTTGCAAAGTACCAAAATTACCACCGGGCCGATGTACGAAGGAGACCGGCCCTACTGGTCAGCCCACCTTTGTTCAGTCGATTGTAGATTATACTAGGGCCCCTGGTTCTCCTAGTGATGTTATTCCACCATTGACCTCCGACCAAGCCAGGGTGACTCGACCTGATCCTCGGTCGAGGTCCAAAGGCAAAGGTACTTCTATTTCCATTCCTCAGTCTAGTAGGCAGAAGACTGGAAGTACCTCGGGGATATCTAGTGCACATAAGGGGGCATCCAGAAAACGTAAGCTAGCGGTGGTTGATTCTCAGCAAGAGAATGATGATGTTTCGATCGATGTTACTGAGGCAGTTGCACACAACCATGATGTTACTGATCCTCGAGGTGATTCCTCGACTGAGGAATCTTCAGAGGAGTCTGAGCATTATCTTTCCCCGAGAGAAACTCATCGTGCTAGTAAAGATATGTCCCTTGTTTGGTTTCCTTCCTTCTTATGAGTTCGTTTAATTAAGTGTTTCTATTTTTGTTTTGGCAGGTTCAAATGTGACTAGGAGATTGACTGAGGTTGCAGGTGTGGGTACTTCAAAGCAAGTTGCGAGTACATCTAGGAAAGGTATGCGTACATTTCCTTTCTCCTTGTTGGTTACTAATGACTTTTAATATACATCTTAAGCTAACTTAATCTGTATTTCAGGTTCCGACCCGAATCCTCCTGAGCGTTTTGTGCCAGGTTGGGAGATTACATCAGATGATCGGTACAATACAAAGGCAATTTGTCACAAAATGATCTCACAGTTGTCTACTCCGGCAGAGCAAAAATTTCAACGCAGCTTCTCTCATAAGGAGGCTCTTCGGCGTTGTTATTATAAGCTAGGGACAGCTGTATCAACTGTTGCTGACCTGCTTGACCGGGATGAGGATTTGTGGTTGTCCCATGAGAAGCTTAAGGAGGATCATGAGAAACTTAAAGAGAAGTATGAGGGACGCAAAGCTCAGGTTCTTTCGTTACAACAGGAGAAGAAAGATTTGGAGGTTAAGTTGGACAAATGTAATAAGGAAGTCGGTTTAGAAGAATCTCTCAAGAGGTGTATGAACGAAAAGATTATAGGTCAGAAGGAAAAGATTGCTTTACTTGAAAGTGAGAAGGAAAGAGCTGTGAGAGATTTGCTTCCAACTGTTGTGTCTCGTCTCCTGAAGAGTGAGGAGTACCAGAAACATCATGCCCGTGTTCAATCTTTATCTTTCTCAACAGGTTATATTGCAGGGTTAAAGCTAGCTCGTTCCCCAGAGGTGTATGAGGAGTTGGTCGCATCTGCAATTGATTTGGACGTGGATGCCGAGAAGACATTTGAACCAGCCTTCGAGGAGCTCTTTGACACCAGTTATTCCTATATCGAGCAAGTCAGTGCTAGTTATTCTTCCTCTATTACTGAGCTTCTCGACATCCATCCCGAGTATGCTAAGCCAGAAGGCGCTCCCGAGACTTGATGTGACATTTGTTCCACCATCTTTTGTGTTTACATTCACAAACTTTAAGTCGTGATGTTTGGTTTAATTTGTAATGACTTGATTATTTCTGGCATTTGTATTCACGAACATGCTTTGTCGTGACCTTTATCTTGCTTTGTAGTAGCTTTGTTATTTGTATTTGACTATGATTATCATGCCATTCGAGGTCACTTACGTGATTCCTCATTCTTCTTCTTTTATTTTTTACGAGTTTGTAGACTTGTTCATTAAATTGACCAAGCACATGTTTCGTTCATCCTTTGTGAACAGCACACTCGGATTTTTCATTCATCCTATGTGAATAGCACATTTGGGTATCTTAAAGACTTAGTTCATCCTTTGTGAATAGCACGTTCGGATTTTTTGTTCATCCCATGTGAATAGCACGTTCGGGTATCTTAAAGACTTAGTTCATCCTTTGTGAATAGCACGTTCGGATTTTTTGTTCATCCCATGTGAATAGCACATTTAGGTTTTAGATAACCTTTAGTGAATAACACTTTTAAAGAATAGACATTGACTACATCATTCGACAGGAGGTAGCTAACCATCCTTCGGAGTCACGTAATAATTTGTCTAAGTTCATAACAATCTTTGGGAAAATTGCCGAACCACACATGGGTTGGCTATATCATTCATTATCATTGAAATAAGTGAACTACATAAGATGCACAAATCATTTCATACAATAGATTTAAAGATAACACTTTCGGAGGTTTATTGCGTGCCACTTTCGTGGTATTTCGTCACCCTCCATGGTTGCCAACTTGTACGACCCACTCTGGAATGCTTCCAAGACTTGGTAAGGACCTTCCCAAGTTGGGCCTAACTTACCTTGATTTTCAGCTCTACTAGCCTCGTTCCTTCGGTACACATATTCGCCTGGGCGGAACGACACTGGGCGAACCCTCTTGTTGTATTCTTGCTCCATTTTCTTCTTATACTTGGCCTCCTTGATTGCTGCCATCTCTCTTCGTTCTTGCAAAAGATCCAAGTTTAACCGAAGTTCATCGTTGTTAAGGGCTTCGTTAATCATCATGACTCGGTGTGTGGGCATCCCAATCTCTGCTGGTATGACGGCTTCACTTCCATAGGTTAGGCTGAAGGGTGTTTCACCGTTGGTTTGTTTAAGCATAGTTCGATGCGCCCATAACACATTCGGCAATTCATCAACCCAACCTGCTTTGACCCTGCCTAGCCTTGTTTTCAGTCCTTCCATGAGACTCTTGTTTGCTCGTTCCACCAGACCATTAGCTTGGGGATGAGCCATTGTTGTGTTCATTTGCTTGATGTTCAACCTTTCACACCATCCCTTGAATGGGTCATTGATGAACTGGGTTCCATTGTCGGTAACGATGATCCTTGGTATGCCGAATCTACACACTATGTTTTCCCACACAAACTTTTTCACATCTTTCCCACTTATCTTTGCCAATGGCTTTGCTTCAATCCATTTAGTAAAATAATCAATAGCAACAAGGATGAACTTGACCCTCCCAGGAGCTTCTGGCAGAGGCCCTACAATGTCCATTCCCCATTGATAAAAAGGCCATGGTGCCATAATTGACGTCATGTTTGTCTTTGGGAGTCGTGGAACTGGCGAGTGTATTTGACATGAATCACACTTTCTGATTTCCTGACGTGCATCTGCATGCATAGTCGGCCAATAGTATCCTTGTCTCATAGCCTTGGCCACCACTGACCTAGGACCTGAGTGCATTCCGTAGGAACCCATGTGGATCTCCTGAATGACGTAGTTAGCCTGTAAAGGGCCTACACATCTTAACATAGGAACAAGATAGGATTTTTTGAATAACACACCATCCTCCATCACGTACTGGGGCAGTTTGAGCCTGAGCTTCCGCCTTTCGTTCGGATCCTCAGGCCATTCATCTTTCTCTAAACACTTTATTATTGGAGTCATCCACGTGTCACCTTCCTCTTCTACCACTGTATTGACTTCCTTGAGTTCTGTGGATCTTTCGTTCAAAACTTCCACCAAGACTTGCTTGGCTAGTTCAGAGAATGTTGTGGCAGCTAGCTTACTTAAGGCATCCGCTTTGCGATTGAGGGCACGAGGAACGTGGCTTATCCTAAACTTGTGGAACCCTTCAACATACTCTCTAGCCTTTTTGAGGTATCGAATCATGCTTTCTCCTCTTTCTTCAAATTCACCATTAACTTGGTTTGCCACCAAGTTTGAGTCAACATATACCCGTAGTTTTTGGATCCCCATCTTTCTTGCCGTGCGCATCCCAGCTAAGAGGGCCTCATATTCGGACTCGTTGTTTGAACTTGGGAAGTTCAGGCGTAGGGCGTAGATATACTCAACTTCCACCGGAATGGTGAGCACCCAACCGGCCCCAGCTCCATCCTCATCGGATGCTCCATCAGTGAAAAGTGTCCATACGTCCCCATCATTTTCCCAGTCGTTTTCTTCCTGGTCTATCTCCATGTCTATGTCCTGGATTGCCGTGACAACAAGTGGTCCATCTTGTACGCCCGGATTGCCTTGTTGAATTGGCCCCGTCGGCATTTCTGTGAGAAAATCCGCTAAGACTTGACCTTTGACGGAGTTTCTTGGTTTATATTCAATGTCAAATACACCAAGCTCTATAGCCCATACCGCAAGCCTTCCTGACGTTTCTGCTCTACTCAGAATTTGCCTGATAGGTTGATCAGCAATGACTCTTATGGGGTGTGCTTGAAAGTACCTCTTGAGCCTTCGAGATGTGTGTAGTAGAGACAAGGCTAGCTTTTCCATCGGAGAATAATTGATTTGTGCTTCATGTAATGTTCTACTAACGTGATGAATTGGGACTTGCTTGCCCTCTCGTTCGGCCACCAATACTGCGCTTACTGCTAACTCGGCTGCTGAAAGATAGACGAACAACTCTTCCCCTGGTTTTGGGGTTGTTATGAGAGGCAAATCGGCTATGTGTTTCTTCATTTCTAAGAAGGCGTGCTCCGCTTCCTCTGTCTATTTGAAGTTGTCCTTCGTGCACCCCTTCAATGTCTCAAAGAAAGGGAGAGAACGTTCAGCACTCTTTGATAAGAACATGTTCAACGCTGCTAGCTTCCCACTAAACGTTTGCATTTGCTTTAAACTCTTAGGCGATTGCATGTCCATGATTGCTTTGGTTTTCCCAGGATTTGCCCTAATCCCTTCTGAAGTGACTATATATCCAAGGAACTTCCCTTCTTCCATGCCAAACGAGCACTTCTTAGGGTTGAGTGATGAGTGTGTAAATACTCATCATTTTTACCATTTCTGAGCTGCCAAAACATCTAAAAACACTCAATAATGAATCAAAATAGTGAAAATATCCCAGGAAAGTGTTTTACATGTTTCAAATGCAAAATAACCAAAAACAGATGAAAAACTCACAAAGTTTGCAAAATTGGCAGTTTCAGTCCCTCAACTTTCAAAAATTGTCAAATCTAGTCCCTGGTCATTCTAAAAACTTGAAAAAGTCACCAAAGGTCCTTTTAAATCAAAAAGTTACACATTTAGTCCTTTGGTGAAAAGTTTCACAAAATGTCAAGTTTAGTCCCTGAACTTTGAAAATTGTCAAAAATGGTCCCTGGGATATGAAAAACTTTGAGAAAAACAAATTTTGTCCTTGCACTAACCTTTTATGGCAGGATTGGTCCTTGGTGGAAAGTTTGGTGAAAATTACACAAATGGTCCCTGAAGTTTGAAAGTTTGGCGGTTTTAGTCTCTGGTGAAAATAAATTGGAAAATTCAACAAAGGACCTTACACTATTCATACTTTGGCATCATACACCCTTGGAAACAATTTGGAAAAATGCCAAAACCCACCCCTCAACTTTCGTTAAATTGCAAAATAGGTCCTTGTGTAATCATAAAACCAAACCGGACCACACAATAACAATACTACTCCATCCATAGTCCAGTCCATACCCCAAAGCCCACCCATCTTTTTCACTTGGGCCCAAGACTCACCACAGCCCACTCCACCCAAACTAATAACCCCCGGTCAAAGTTTGACCCCTCGGTCAAACTAAGACAAACAACCACCCATCTTCCTTCTCAGCCTCCCCCACACCCCACAACCTGCCAAACTCCACCTCCCACCACTTGCAAAGATTATCATCACCTTCCCACCACCCTGCACCTACCCTCACATCACATTTAATGCACCACCCCCCCCCAATTGCTATAAACAGTCCCAATTGCCCCATTATAATTTTGGCGCGAAAAATATTCAAAGGTTGGGATTTGCTTGTAGTGATCCAAGGGCTGAGATAAAAGATGGGAAATGATCAGAGGTTCAAGGAAACCCTAAAGGAAGGCTATAAAAGGAAAAAGGAGGCAAGAATTATAGTGTGTAGTCTTTTGGTAGTTTTTAGTGTCGTTTTTAAATTAAGCTTCCAATTTTCAGTGTAACTTTCAATTTTAAGCTTTGTAGTAGTTATTCCATGTACTCTTAATCTTTTCAAGTAATAAAATCAAGGTTTCATTTCTGTCTTGTGTAATTTCAATTTTCTCAATTTAAGGATTTCTAAATAAGTTTAGTTGTGAACTGTACCAGGTTTCATGGACTGAAGTAGGCTCATATAGGTTCCAACAAGCTTTTTGAAGCTTTAGAGACTTTAAAAACCAGAGTTACTAGAAGAAAACTAAAAATATAAAAATAGTCAACTATAGTCAACTGTTTGCATTTTGAGTTTATTTTCAGGTATTGAGAAGCAATTGGTGAGCAAGCTTGGGATTGGAACAGCCTATCTAAAGATAGGCATCATTTGGAAAACCTCTTGTTCATGCTAGAGGTGTTTGTAAGCCTTTGCTCATTCTAATTTTCCTCTAAAAAATTAATTTCTGATTTCTTGCTTATACCTGATAATCTGTGTTGCTTGTGCCATTTGGTTGTTGTTTGAGTGATTTGTAGCTTAACATTCATTACTTGTTATTTAGAATTCATTAGTTACTTTGAATCTTGGTTTAACAGTTATAATCAGTTAAGTGGTATACTTGTGTGTTCATGGTTAATCTTTGTTTCTAGGCTGTCATTTAAATCTAATAACTCATTAAAACTTGATTTGAAACAAGCTCTTAAGCTTTCACAGCCCTTAGCCACTTAAAACCAATAACAGTCAAACTTAAGAGGGTGTTTGGATTAACCTGGCTTGTTTTGTTCTTGTAATTCTTATAAGCTCATATCTGTTTAGACTTCTTACTTAGGGGTGTACCAGAGTAGTTAAGACCTTACATTGGTAGTTTTCAAGTAGAAAAGTCAAAATTAGCTATTAACTAGTATAAAAAGTTAATTGTTAGAAGTTTTAACTTAAGATCTCATCAAATCATCTCATAATCAGTTAAGGTAGCTTGAATTAGTAGCATTGTAGCTTAAAATCACTTAATCAATCAGTAATTCAAGATCTTAATTCACCAAAGTCAAAGAATCACTTTTCTTCAAAAGTCTAATTGTACCATCTCAGGTTTTTGCAAAAGTTCCATGATTATTTGTGATTTATGTGTTTGGATTGAGAAGCTGAAACTTGTTGTAGTTACACACCACCACCTCAACTTTTGAATTCCACATTAGCTTGATTTTTGTGAATTTGTGTGTGGGCTCCACAAGCCCTTGAACTGAGTTGCAGGGAAGAAGCATTCCCCTGCACCAGCAGACCTCCACCACACCACCACCTTTGGTGGTGGCTGCAGCCTAACCCAGTGGGCCCCAGAGGTTCCATTTGGTTTTTCCCAACCCCCTCCTACCAGGGATCATATATTGACCCTTGGTTTGACCTAGGATCAAGTGGACCCCACCTAGAATTCATCCCAAAGTCTGTCCCCAAATCTGTGTTCAGTCTCACATTGCAAAGTGCTTATTTGATTGCATTCAGCTTATTTGTGCTTATTGCTTGCTATTCTCTGCTTAATTAAGTTTGTGTAGCTTATTTGTACCCATTTTCACCATTGTGGACCCCGCCTACACCCATTTGAGCTTATTTGTCCACACAGTCAACATAAGTCAACTGATAAGCAAAAGGGGGTGCTACTGCTTATTTATAAGCTATTTTCAAAAGTGTTTTCACAAAAGTTTTCTATTTTCAGTGGTAAAGTAAGTTTGTAAAAGAAAATCCAAGAAAAACCAACTTAATATTAAGTGATAGTTTCTATTTAATTCTATTTAAATTTTATTTTTCATTTTTAGTTTTTTATTAAGTACTTAGTATTTTTATATTTTTATTAATTACCTTATATAGTTAAGTATTTTTGGTAAATTTTTCAGATTTTTATTCTGCAATTTAATATTTATTAGATTTAATTCTAGTTTTCTTAATTATTAATTAATATTAAGTATTAAATATCATATTTAGTTTTTATAAAGCAAAACTTAGTTTTTATATTTTTTCTAGCTCTAATATAGTATAATAGACTTTTAGAAAATAAACTTTTAGTTTCTACAGTTCATTTTCCATTTTTCTTATTTTAATTATTTAAATTAGATTTAAAGTAATTAAAAGGTAATTAATTAGTGGGATAGCCTTAAATATAATTTTCAGAAGTTTTTATAATTTTGTAGGATTCCTGTGATGGTTAAGTAATTTTATAAATTTTCTTATAATTTTCTAAGTTAATTTAGTATTAATAGTAATTTAAATTATTTTAATTAGTTTAATTAAGTTAAATAGTTTTTAATTAATAACAAAACCATAAAAAGACAAAAATATTTATTTTTATTTTTTATACTTTCTTCAAGTTCTAATTTAAGTTTAGAAATTATTTTTGCAAGTTTTTAGTTTAATTTGTAATATTTATAATTATTAGTTAATGTAAATTAGATTTTTAATTAGTTTAATTAATTAAATAATATTTAAATAGTAAAATATTCACTTTTATAATTTCATTTTCATTTTCATTTTTCTTTTTAAATTTTAAGTTTCAAAAAGTTTCAAAAGCACCCCCTGTAGTTTGTTAATCATCAAATCCCACTTTTTCAGCCCGATTGCGTGAATCTTAATTGTGAATTTGTGCATATACTTGTATATCTGATTTTCGTGAATATTATATTTGTGTACCAATACCAAAATAACAGTAGCAACATCAATTCCACATCATCTGGGCTACTGTCCTCAGTGCCACTCACTCATAAACAATTTCAAACGACACCATTTCAATCTCGCTGGGACTTTAACGACCCGGGAAAACACTATACTATCACCGGAGTATTGGAACTAAGCTGTCTTTGACTTGTTGACCCTGGTCAATTATATCTGACTGCTTTGGGACCAATCAAAATTTGGCGCCGCTGCCGGGGAGGTTGTTGCGTGTTTTAAAATCGTTTTAAGTTTAGTGGTTTTCAAAACCCTCCCTGTACAAATTTCACACAAATTTGTAAAAAGTTTTTGTAAAAATATCAATCATATCAAAAAAGTTCATTAACACTTTTCCTGAAGTGTTAAAAACACCAAAAAAATCAAAAACAACAAAACAAACTGTGAAGTTAAATTACTTCGTTTTCTTTAAGATTACAACCTGAAACAGTTGGTTTAAGGTAAGTTCTGACATTAAATTGCGAACTGAAGAGGAAACCTATTTACTTCCTCCCGCCAGCCTGTGAGTAATCTTAAAAGAACGATTTCGGTTAACGAATCAGTTCCAAAAATATTTCCCAAGTTTTCTGCACACACACCCATAAGCCTAAAGCAGTTTTTCAAATTAATAAATACACACCCATAATAAGTTCCCAAACAAAAGATAAAAACTTGCCTTTATGTCCCTGTAAGTGGTGTACCTTTTTCAAAGAAGCTGCTCACTTGTGATAATTGGTTTAAGTTCACTGTGGTTTTGCCTCGATCTTGTGTTGAAAAATTGTTTTTAGTGCATGCGCACTCGGTCACAAACAAAGAATAAAAAACAGAAAAACGTACCCGAGCTACGCTCTGTTATTGAAGAACCAAAAACCGAAATGGCTGAATTGCCACCGCCATTACCACCCCCTGACCCTCCCAGGGATGTGACAGCTCCCGATCTCTGAACGATGGAGGAGCTGTGCCAGCCTACCATGCAAGGGCGGGGTGGGCCTATTGCACCATTCACTATTGGGGCTATGGACTTTGGCCTCAAGCACCACATGATCCAACAAGTCCAGAATTCGTGTCAATTTCACGGATTACCGGGTGACGATGCTAACAAGCATCTTGATAAATACCTTACCGTCACCCAAAGCATGAAACAGCATGGTGTCACTGATGATGCCCTCCGGCTGTACCTCTTCCCCTATTCTCTCACTCATCATGCCACTGCATGGTTTGACCGACTCCCAAAGAATTCTATTCATACCTTTGATGAGATGGTAACCAAGTTTCTAGCAAAATATTTTCCACCATCCATGGTTACCAAGTTACGAAATGATATCAGCAACTTCCGGCAACGTCCCGATGAGTCTCTTTTTGAGGCTTGGGAACGTTATAAGCTAGCTATTGATCGGTGCCCTAACCACAATATGTTGCAAGTTACCATCATAGATACCTTCTATAATGGTCTGACATTGAGGCACCGGGATATTCTCAATGCTGCTGCTGGTGGGACCTTTATGAAAAGGCGTCCCGAGGAGTGCTATGACTTGATTGAAAACATGACTGCCCACCATAACTTTTGGGATTCCTCTGCGGAGAGGGATGCGTCATGTAATTCAGTTACTCCTTCATCATCATCTCCTGAAATAATTGCTCTTACCAAAAAGATGGATGATATTTCTACGGCTGTGTTGAGAATGAACCAAACGATGCAACATCAGGTTCAAAATCAACAAGTGAAAGCCGTGGCCCGAAGTTGTGAAACTTGTGGGGGCCCACATCTTTATTCTGAGTGTCCAGCTACTGCTGGCTTTCCTCAAGAGAACGTTTATGCTGCTAACGGTTCCTACAACACGGGAGGTAATTCTTACCAACCGCAAGGGGACCGTAATCTCTTAAGCTATCGTTCCAACAATTTTCTCGGACCTCCCGGTTTTAATCAAAATCAAAACCGTAACTCGAATCAGAATTTTAACCAAGGTCAAAGCTCAAATTTCCAAAACCCGAATCAAAATCAAGGCCAGTTTAATCAAAACAATTTTCAAAATGGCAATCAAAACCAAGGTTTTCAAGGAAATTCTCAAAGAAACCAGAATCAAGGAAATTACAATCAGGGTAATTTCAATCAGAGAAATAATTTTCAGGGTAACAACAATCAAAATCAAGGGAATTTTCAAAACAACCGTGTTCAAAATCCTCCTGTTCAAAATCAAAACGTTGTTCCACCCTCGTCTTCCTCCGATGAAGTGCTAAAACAATTCATGAAAGCACAAGAGGAAACGAATCGGTTATTGATCAGCAAGATCTCTGAGCTTCAGAAGTCTTTAAATGATCGACCCTCAGGCTCGGATACACTACCAAGCAACACGATCGCTAACCCGAGGGGCGATGTCAAAGCGATCACCACCCGAAGTGGGGTATCATACAATGGACCCGCGATTCCCTCTACCTCTTCTTCTCCTCCTAAGGTAGCGGAACGTGAGCCTGAGGTTACCACGGACACGATACTTCCTACTAATAACGGAGGTACCAACAACGTCCACCCTCAAGTTGTCCCGGTCCTGGCTTGTAAGCCGAAAGTTGTATTTGATCCCCCTGTGAGTTCTGATGAAATCCCAAAGAATGATCCTAAGCCTTCAATTCCATATCCTTCACGTTTGAATGATCAAAAGAACCGCGAAAGAGCTAATCATCAGATGGAAAAATTTTATCAAATTTCCCAAGAGTTGCACTTCGATATTAGCTTCGCGGACGCTCTTCTTCTCATGCCCAAATTTGCTTCAACAATCAAAAATCTGATAAGCAATAAGGAAAAACTCTGTGAGATGGCAAAAACTTCACTCAATGAACATTGCTCAGCAGTGCTCTTGAAAAAGCTTCCCGAAAAGCTTGGAGATCCCGGGAAATTTCTCATTCCTTGTATTTTCCCTGGGATGGTTGAATGCTTTGCCTTGGCCGATCTTGGCGCAAGCATTAACATGATGCCTTACTCAGTCTGGAAAAGACTTTCTCTACCCACTCTCACTCCGACCTGCATGACACTCGAGCTTGCAGACCGTACTATATCCCATCCTCTCGGCATTGCCGAAGATATCTTCGTGAAAGTAGGAAAGTTCCATTTTCCGGCAGATTTCGTGATTGTTGATTTCGATGCTGACCCACGAGTTCCTCTCATTCTCGGGAGGGGATTCTTAAGAACGGGTCGTGCTTTAATCGATGTATTCGAAGAAGAAATCACTCTACGTGTTGGTGGTGAAGCCATCACATTCAATCTTGATCAGACTTCAAGATACTCCTCCAACTATGACGCTGAAACGGTTAACCGAATTGACATCATAGATGTAGCGTCTGAGGAGTATTCTCAAGAAGTCCTTGGTTTCTCAGCAAGTGGCAGTACCACTCCTTCTACTGATCCTATCATTTCCGACTCTTCCCCTTCCCTCACTCCGTTTGAGGGAAGTGACTTCCTTCTGGAAGAGCTCGAGGCTTTTCTTGCTCAGGATAGTTCAATCCCAGATGGGATTGATGAAAACTATCTTGACCCGGAGGGGGATATTCTTCTCCTTGAAAGATTGTTAAATGATGATCCTTCACCCTCTCCGTCTCCACAAATACTTCATAAAGCGGAAGTCAAAAATGTTGAAATAACTGAAGACTTTCCCGAGGTTGAGCTCAAGGACTTGCCTCCTCATCTAGAATATGCATTTCTGGAGGGTGATAATAAATTACCCGTTATTATTGCCAAAGACTTAAAAGATGAGGAAAAGGCTGCACTCCTAAAGGTTCTTAAGGCAAACAAGCAAGCAATTGCTTGGAAACTCTCCGACATTAAGGGCATAAGCCCGAACTTTTGTACTCATAAAATCTTAATGAAGGATGACTTTAAGCCAGCTGTGCAACATCAGAGAAGGGTAAATCCCAAAATCCACGAAGTTATCAAACAAGAAGTTCTTAAACTTCTTGATGCGGGATTGATTTACCCTATATCTGACAGTCCTTGGGTTAGCCCAATTCATTGTGTTCCCAAAAAGGGTGGCATTACCGTTGTCACCAACGAGGATAACGAGTTGATTCCGACTCGTTTGGTCACGGGTTGGCGTGTATGTATTGACTATCGAAAGTTAAATGAAGCCACCCGTAAAGACCATTTTCCTCTCCCTTTTATGGACCAAATGCTCGAAAGACTTGCGGGGAATGAATACTACTGCTTCCTCGATGGCTTCTCGGGTTACTTCCAAATCCCCATTGATCCCCAGGATCAAGAGAAGACTACCTTCACATGCCCCTACGGAACTTTTGCTTACAGACGTATGCCTTTCGGCTTATGTAATGCACCAGGCACGTTCCAGAGGTGCATGATGTCTATATTTTCCGACATGATTGGGAAAACTATGGAGGTATTCATGGATGACTTTTCAGTCATCGGGGATTCATTCCAGACTTGCCTCTCCCACTTGGAACAGATGCTTAAACGTTGCAAAGAAACGAATCTAAGTCTCAACTGGGAGAAGAGCCACTTTATGGTCAAGGAGGGCATTGTCCTCGGCCATAAAATTTCAAAAGACGGGATTGAGGTTGACAGAGCTAAAATCGATGTCATTGCTAAATTACCTCATCCCACCACCGTTAAAGGTGTTAGGAGCTTTTTGGGTCATGCCGGCTTCTACCGTAGGTTTATCCAAGATTTTTCTAAGATTGCCCGGCCTATGACCCATCTCCTCGAGAAGGATGCTCCTTTCATCTTCTCTCCTGAGTGCATCGAAGCTTTTGAAACATTAAAGAAAAAGCTTATCGAGGCACCGATTCTTGTTGCCCCCGATTGGGACCTACCTTTTAAGCTTATGTGCGATGCTAGTGATTTTGCCATAGGTGCAGTCTTGGGGCAACGAAAAGCAAAATACTTTCAGCCTATACACTACGCAAGCAAAACTATGACCGAGGCTCAAGGTTATTACACCACCACTGAAAAAGAACTCCTAGCTGTGGTGTATGCCTTTGAAAAATTCCGGTCATACTTAATCTTGACTAAATGTGTAGTATATACGGATCACTCGGCTTTGAAATACCTCTTTGCAAAGCAAGATGCAAAGCCGAGGCTTCTCCGTTGGGTTCTCCTCCTTCAGGAATTTGATATCATTATCCGTGATAAAAAAGGAGCCGAGAACCTTGCTGCTGATCATCTCTCACGATTAGAAAACCCTCATCAAGATGTGTCCGAGAAACAGGAAATAAATGAAACATTTCCTCTCGAGACACTTAATGCGGTTGCTTTTCGTGGTGACTCTACTACCCCATGGTTTGCCGACTTTGCAAATTACCGTGCGGGTAACTTCATCGTGAAGGGGTTGACGTCCCAACAGAAGAAAAAATTCTTCAAAGACGTTAAACATTACTTCTGGGACGACCCCTTCCTCTTCAAAATCTGTGCCGATCAAGTCATCAGGCGATGTGTATACGGACAGGAAGGCGCTGATATTCTCAAGGCTTGCCATGCTTGACCCACCGGGGGACACCATAGTCCTAACCACACCGCCAAAAAGGTGTTTGATTCCGGTTTCTATTGGTCCACAATCTATAAGGATGCCCACGAGTTAGTCAAAGCTTGTGATGCTTGTCAGCGTCACGGTAATATTTCACAAAAGAACGAAATACCACAAAATGCCATTCAAGTTTGTGAAATCTTTGACGTCTGGGGCATTGACTTTATGGGGCCATTCCCATCTTCTCGTGGAAACAAGTACATTCTCGTGGCTGTTGACTACTTGTCAAAATGGGTTGAGGCTAAGGCCTTACCCACTAACGATGCCCGAGTTGTTGTGAAATTCTTGAAATCCCTCTTTGCTCGTTTTGGAACTCCACGTTCCATCATTAGTGATCGCGGTACTCACTTTTGCAATGATCAATTTGCAAAAGTCATGCTTAAGTACGGTATTACTCATCGTCTTTCTACCGCGTATCACCCCCAAACAAGTGGGCAGGTGGAGGTTTCCAACCGTGGTATAAAACGGATTCTTGAGAGGACAGTAGGTGAAAACCGTGCTTCCTGGTCGGATAAACTAGATGATGCACTCTGGGCCTTCCGTACAGCTTACAAAACACCCATCGGGTGTACTCCATACAAGCTTGTATACGGGAAGGCGTGTCATTTACCGATCAAGCTCGAGCACAAAGCCTACTGGGCCTTGAAACATGCAAACTACGACCTTCATAAAGCGGGTGATCACCGTAAGGTTCAGCTCAATGAATTAAATGAACTTCGTGATCAAGCCTACGAGAACTCTTTGATCTACAAAGAAAAGACAAAGAAGATTCACGACTCTAAGATTAAGAACCGCGTTTTCAACGTCGGTGACAGAGTCCTTCTTTTCAACTCAAGATTAAAGATCTTCTCGGGGAAATTAAAAACCCGATGGACTGGACCATTCACTATTGCTAAAGTATATCCATACGGGACTGTTGAGTTATCTCAACCCGAAGGTCCCAACTTCAAAGTGAATGGTTATCGATTGAAACATTATTTTGGAGAGGACATACCACCCATGGTTGTCCCAGATCTCCAAACTTTCCCCATGGACCAATGAATTCGGGGATCGAGTCAAGCTAGTGACTCGGTGAGCAAAAATTAGCAAGATATATGGGTTTTCACCCGTATTTCTAACTTCTTTCTACTTTCTACCACCCTAGTGTGGGGGAGTGGCCGTCCCCCACCTTTTGAAAAGTAAATATGTATATAAGTTTCATGCAAAAAAAAAAAAAAAAAAATTGTGTAATTAAATGTACAGATAAATAAAGTGAAAAATAAAATCCATATTTCCACAGTTAGCATCGAATATTAGCTTTTTCCGTTCAGAGATTCGGCATAATAGCCGGGACTTTGAATATTGAGGACAATATTCAATTCTAGTGTGGGGGGGGGGGGGGGGGGGGAATTCTTACGAATTTTATCACAAAACTTTCTAAGTACCCCCATTTTTAGGCCTAAATTTTTCAAAAATTTTTCACTTTATCTCAAAATTTTTGTGGTTATCAGTCCGCCAAAGTCTAAATGACAAATGGATTGGCTAGTCCAGGAGCAAACGGCTCTTGGTAAAGACATCTCAAACCCGTTGATGGCTTGCAATTTGCCAAAAATTGTATGGTTCCTCAAGTCCCCATATCCCATAAAGCAAATGAGTTGGCTAGCCCGCAAGATTATGGCTTGTGGTAAAGGCCGTGGAAAATCCATAATTGGTAATCAGCTCACCAAGATGTTGACTTAGTCCATCAAGATGCTGGCTAGTCTAGAAGCAAACGGCTTTTGGTAAAGACTAATCAAATCCGTTGACAGCTGGTGATTTGCTCAAAATCACACGGTTATCAGGTGTGCCACAGTTCTTACACCTGGCTACTCCAGAAGTGATGGCTTTTGGTAAAGAGAATTTCAAATCCATCAGGTTTTTCTCAAAAGATTGCTAGGGACTAGCAATGTTTTAGTGTGGGGGATTGATGAGTGTGTAAATACTCATCATTTTTACCATTTCTGAGCTGCCAAAACATCTAAAAACACTCAATAATGAATCAAAATAGTGAAAATATCCCAGGAAAGTGTTTTACATGTTTCAAATGCAAAATAACCAAAAACAGATGAAAAACTCACAAAGTTTGCAAAATTGGCAGTTTTAGTCCCTCAACTTTCAAAAATTGTCAAATCTAGTCTCTGGTCATTCTAAAAACTTGAAAAAGTCACCAAAGGTCCTTTTAAATCAAAAAGTTACACATTTAGTCCTTTGGTGAAAAGTTTCACAAAATGTCAAGTTTAGTCCCTGAACTTTGAAAATTGTCAAAAATGGTCCCTGGGATATGAAAAACTTTGAGAAAAACAAATTTTGTCCTTGCACTAACCTTTTATGGCAGGATTGGTCCTTGGTGGAAAGTTTGGTGAAAATTACACAAATGGTCCCTGAAGTTTGAAAGTTTGGCGGTTTTAGTCTCTGGTGAAAATAAATTGGAAAATTCAACAAAGGACCTTACACTATTCATACTTTGGCATCATACACCCTTGGAAACAATTTGGAAAAATGCCAAAACCCACCCCTCAACTTTCGTTAAATTGCAAAATAGGTCCTTGTGTAATCATAAAACCAAACCGGACCACACAATAACAATACTACTCCATCCATAGTCCAGTCCATACCCCAAAGCCCACCCATCTTTTTCACTTGGGCCCAAGACTCACCACAGCCCACTCCACCCAAACTAATAACCCCCGGTCAAAGTTTGACCCCTCGGTCAAACTAAGTCAAACAACCACCCATCTTCCTTCTCAGCCTCCCCCACACCCCACAACCTGCCAAACTCCACCTCCCACCACTTGCAAAGATTATCATCACCTTCCCACCACCCTGCACCTACCCTCACATCACATTTAATGCACCACCCCCCCCCCAATTGCTATAAACAGTCCCAATTGCCCCATTATAATTTTGGCGCGAAAAATATTCAAAGGTTGGGATTTGCTTGTAGTGATCCAAGGGCTGAGATAAAAGATGGGAAATGATCAGAGGTTCAAGGAAACCCTAAAGGAAGGCTATAAAAGGAAAAAGGAGGCAAGAATTATAGTGTGTAGTCTTTTGGTAGTTTTTAGTGTCGTTTTTAAATTAAGCTTCCAATTTTCAGTGTAACTTTCAATTTTAAGCTTTGTAGTAGTTATTCCATGTACTCTTAATCTTTTCAAGTAATAAAATCAAGGTTTCATTTCTGTCTTGTGTAATTTCAATTTTCTCAATTTAAGGATTTCTAAATAAGTTTAGTTGTGAACTGTACCAGGTTTCATGGACTGAAGTAGGCTCATATAGGTTCCAACAAGCTTTTTGAAGCTTTAGAGACTTTAAAAACCAGAGTTACTAGAAGAAAACTAAAAATATAAAAATAGTCAACTATAGTCAACTGTTTGCATTTTGAGTTTATTTTCAGGTATTGAGAAGCAATTGGTGAGCAAGCTTGGGATTGGAACAGCCTATCTAAAGATAGGCATCATTTGGAAAACCTCTTGTTCATGCTAGAGGTGTTTGTAAGCCTTTGCTCATTCTAATTTTCCTCTAAAAAATTAATTTCTGATTTCTTGCTTATACCTGATAATCTGTGTTGCTTGTGCCATTTGGTTGTTGTTTGAGTGATTTGTAGCTTAACATTCATTACTTGTTATTTAGAATTCATTAGTTACTTTGAATCTTGGTTTAACAGTTATAATCAGTTAAGTGGTATACTTGTGTGTTCATGGTTAATCTTTGTTTCTAGGCTGTCATTTAAATCTAATAACTCATTAAAAGTTGATTTGAAACAAGCTCTTAAGCTTTCACAGCCCTTAGCCACTTAAAACCTATAACAGTCAAACTTAAGAGGGTGTTTGGATTAACCTGGCATGTTTTGTTCTTTTAATTCTTATAAGCTCATATCTGTTTAGACTTCTTACTTAGGGGTGTACCAGAGTAGTTAAGACCTTACATTAGTAGTTTTCAAGTAGAAAAGTCAAAATTAGCTATTAACTAGTATAAAAAGTTAACTGTTAGAAGTTTTAACTTAAGATCTCATCAAATCATCTCATAATCAGTAAAGGTAGCTTGAATTAGTAGCATTGTAGCTTAAAATCACTTAATCAGTCAGTAATTCAAGATCTTAATTCACCAAAGTCAAAGAATCACTTTTCTTCAAAAGTCAAATTGTACCATCTCAGGTTTTTGCAAAAGTTCCAAGATTATTTGTGATTTATGTGTTTGGATTGAGAAGCTGAAACTTGTTGTAGTTACACACCACCACCTCAACTATTGAATCCCACATTAGCTTGATTTTTGTGAATTTGTGTGTGGGCTCCACAAGCCCTTGAACTGAGTTGCAGGGAAGAAGCATTCCCCTGCACCAGCAGACCTCCACCCTACCACCACCTTTGGTGGTGGCTGCAGCCTAACCCAGTGGGCCCCAGAGGTTCCATTTGGTTTTTCCCAACCCCCCTCCTACCAGGGATCATATATTGACTCTTGGTTTGACCTAGGATCAAGTGGACCCCACCTAGAATTCATCCCAAAGTCTGTCCCCAAATCTGTGTTCAGTCTCACATTGCAAAGTGCTTATTTGATTGCATTCAGCTTATTTGTGCTTATTGCTTGCTATTCTCTGCTTAATTAAGTTTGTGTAGCTTATTTGTACCCATTTTCACCATTGTGGACCCCACCAACACCCATTTGAGCTTATTTGTCCACACAGTCAACATAAGTCAACTGATAAGCAAAAGGGGGTGCTACTGCTTATTTATAAGCTATTTTCAAAAGTGTTTTCACAAAAGTTTTCTATTTTCAGTGGTAAAGTAAGTTTGTAAAAGAAAATCCAAGAAAAACCAACTTAATATTAAGTGATAGTTTCTATTTAATTCAATTTAAATTTTATTTTTCATTTTTAGATTTTTATTAAGTACTTAGTATTTTTATATTTTTATTAATTACCTTATAAAGTTAAGTATTTTTAGTAAATTTTTCAGATTTTTATTCTGCCATTTAATATTTATTAGATTTAATTCTAGTTTTCTTAATTATTAATTAATATTAAGTTTTAAATATCATATTTAGTTTTTATAAAGCAAAACTAAGTTTTTATATTTTTTCTAGCTCTAATATAGTATAATAGACTTTTAGAAAATAAACTTTTAGTTTCTACTATTCATTTTCCATTTTTCTTATTTTAATTATTTAAATTAGATTTAAAGTAATTAAAAGGTAATTAATTAGTGGGATAGCCTTAAATATAATTTTTAGAAGTTTTTATAATTTTTTAGGATTCCTGTGATGGTTAAGTAATTTTTTAAATTTTCTTATAATTTTCTAAGTTAATTTAGTATTAATAGTAATTTAAATTAGTTTAATTAAGTTAAATAGTTTTTAATTAATAACAAAACCATAAAAAGACAAAAATATTTATTTTTATTTTTTATACTTTCTTCAAGTTCCAATTTAAGTTTAGAAATTATTTTTGCAAGTTTTTAGTTTAATTTGTAATATTTATAATTATTAGTTAATATAAATTAGATTTAAATTAGATTTTTAATTAGTTTAATTAATTAAATAATATTTAAATAGTAAAATATTCACTTTTATAATTTCATTTTCATTTTCATTTTTCTTTTTAAATTTTAAGTTTCAAAAAGTTTCAAAAGCACCCCCTGTAGTTTGTTAATCATCAAATCCCACTTTTTCAGCCCGATTGCGTGAATCTTAATTGTGAATTTGTGCATATACTTGTATATCTGATTTTCGTGAATATTATATTTGTGTACCAATACAAAAATAACAGTAGCAACATCAATTCCACATCATCTGGACTACTGTCCTCAGTGCCACTCACTCATAAACGATTTCAAACGACACCATTTCAATCTCGCTGGGACTTTAACGACCCGGGAAAACACTATACTATCACCGGAGTATTGGAACTAAGTTGTATTTGACTTGTTGACCTTGGTCAATTATATCTGACTGCTTTGGGACCGATCATTGAGCTTCATATTAATTTTCCTAAGTGTTTTGAAAGTTTCCTCGACGTCGACCAACAACCCTTTCTCATCATGACTCTTTATAACCATGTCATCAACGTATGCTTCTAAGTTCCTTCCAATTTGATCTTTAAATACCTTGTCTACCAACCTTTGGTACGTAGCCCCAGCGTTCTTGAGCCCAAACGGCATCTTGGTATAGCAATACGTCCCTTGGTCAGTGTAAAACGCTGTTTTTTCTTCATCCTCCTTGGCCATTTGTATCTGATGATACCCTTTGTATGCATCGAGGAAGCATTTGAACTTGAATCCTATTACCGACTCGATCTTCCAATCGATTTCCGGGAGGGGGTAATGACCTTTGGGGCATGCTTTGTTGATGTCTTTGAAGTCAATGCACATTCTCCAACTCCCATCATCCTTCTTTACTAACACAGGATTCGAGATCCACGTTGGGTATCTGACTTGACGAACAATTCCAGCCTTTACCCATTCTTGAACTTCTTTGGTCACAGCTTGCCCTCTCACTGGAGCTAAAGTCCTCCGTTTTTGCCTAATCGGCTCCCTCGATTGATTGTCATGAAGGTGATGCTCAGTTATGTGCCTGGGGATCCCTGTCATGTCAGAGGGCTTCCATGCAAAGACATCCATGTTAGCCCTCAGTAACTTCTTCAACTCATATTTACATTCCGGTGAAAGTCCAGCATTGATTGTAACAAGTTGCTCTGGGTACTTGTCATTCACCTTAACTTCCTCAGTTTTTTGTTCTACAATGTTACAACCTGCCAAGACTCCCTCATTCGTCTTAGATGTCACGTCCGGCATGTACATCTTTTCAGCTCGCTGGCATTCCACAATCATAGATGGTCGAGTGATGATAGTTGCTACTCCTCCAGGAGTTGGGAATTTGAACATGGCGTGAATGGTGGAGGGAACAGCCTTCAAGATGCTAATCCCTGGCCTGCCTAGCAAGACGTTGTATGGTGAAGCTGCACGTACGATTGCAAATTCCATGGTCGTCCTTCTCGACCTTGTTCCTTCCCCCACAATTACTTCTAAGTCAATCACTCCGAGCGGCTGGGAGATTTCTCCCGAAAATCCTACTAGCGGGGTGTTGGATGGTCTTAACCGGTTTTGTGTCCAGGAGTCTAGGCATCTAAAGTAATGCTCATACATTATCTCCGAACCAGCACCATTATCCACGTAAATTCTTTGTACCAAATACCCTGCTATCTTAGCATGAATGATGATTGGTGACTCTTTTGCATTTGCTCGAGAGACAGGCGGGAAAGTGATGTCCACGTTCATCCAGCTTTCTTCGACCTCCTCTGGCCTTCTCTTCCTCCCATAGCCTGATGATCGTATCATGTTGATGACTTTCCCTCTCCCCTTCTAGTTTCCTTTGTCTTTATTTTTAACCTCGCGGATTAAGTGATTCAATTTTCCTGACTCAAGGGCGGTTTCAAGTTGTTTCTTCAGCTGGTAGCAATCGTCAGTGTAATGTCCTTTCTCGCCATGGTATTCACAGAACCGATCCAGATTCTCCTTCCGAGGAGTACCAATCAAGGGAGGTGGACGAGGCAAGTTTAGTTGATGCTCACTGGTTAGGATCTCAGCTGGGGTTTTGGAAAGGGAGTTGATCGTCACCCGTTGAGCAGGTCGATGTTGTTGATATGGAGCATGAGCTTCCCTTTGATAAGGAGGACGGGTGTTCCTTGAGTGAGAAAAATATCCCCCTACGTAGTGGTTATGGGGCTTATTTGGTTTCCTCTTGTCCCCATACGACCTATCGTTCTTATAGACGTTATTCCCCTTCTTTTGGGAATCTATCGCCTCACCTCGAGGTGCTTCCATAGTGTCGTAGGCTTCTTCCGACCTGAGGAAGTCATCCACTCTCTCCATCATTTCATCTACTGTCATTGGGATCTTGTCAGCAAACTTTTTTGAGAGTTCGGGACACTTATGTCCATACGTGAATGCTCATATCTGCATGATCTCAGGAACATCGAGAATACGTCCACTTTCCTCAATGAATCGTTCCTTGAAGGCCGAGAGAGTCTCGTTCGCCTTCCTTTGGATCTTGTGAATTTCCGTAGGATCCTTGAAGCATTTCTTCCTTTGTGAGAAGCGGATGAGGAACCTTCTCTTCTGTTCAAACCATTCGTCAATGCATCCATGTTGGGATCAAAGTTTATAATCCCAACACGTAAATGAAACGACATTATCGGGATTACATTAGTTATCTCATTTAGCCAAAACACAAGGACTAGAATCGTAATATTGTAATAGTTAGTTTGTGTTAGGCTATATAAGCCCTCCTAGACTTCACTAGGAGGGTGAGACTTTGTTTTGTATTTCACTTTCTTCATTATCAATAAAACATAGTTTTTCCCTTCTCTCTCTACTCTCTCTCACTAACAATGGAAGATTTAATCTTTCATCTTCCCCGACCTCCCGAATCACAATAATCAATCAATAACACGATCCTACAAGTGGCATCAGAGCCTTGGTTTTAGTTTTTGGTTGATTTTTGTGATGTTATCTTGTCAAAAATTGTATTTTTTGACTGTTTTTTAACAACTTTTTCACCTGTTATTATTGTTTCGCTTTAACAGTCTTAATATGGTCAAAAAAAAAAAAAAAAAAAATCATAACCTTTTGTTTATCTGATTTACACAACAGTTTGTTTGTGGTCTTTTGCCTAGAAATCAGTTTGTATTTGGTCAAAAGAAACCAAACAACACGTTTGTATAATCTAGTGACATATTGTGACCTTTTATCCTACCCGTGAAGTTTTGTGGTCAATAAAGTCATAATGATAAAGTGTGTTATTTCTGGTTATGCTAAACTGGTCAAAAGTGAACGGAAAGTGGTCGAAATCTGGACGGAATCTCACCGGATAATGGTCAAAATGGTCAAAACCCTCGCTGTACGCATAAGTTTATGAACTTATGCAGAAAACCCTCTTTTTACGTGCAACTTCAATTTTCTACGCATAACTTGGACAAGTTATGCGTAAGGTACATCTTAGGCGTAAAACCCTAACTTTACGCGTATTACTTACGCAAAAGTTTACGGGTTACGCAAAACACCAACTTTACGCGTAAAGCATGTCTACGCGTTAGATTTCTACGCGTAAGATTTCTACGCGTAAGATTTCAACAAGTCTACGCGTAAAGTTATGCGTAAACTTGCCAAATGAAGAAAAAGGAGATGAAGCAGAAGACAGCTTGACCAATGACCATTACCAAATACTACATCAATAAACCAAATACCCAAGACTCAGTTGACTTCAGTTAGAACCATCATCAGTGAATGCATAAAAGAAAATTGTATTAAACTAAAGGCTACCTTAATGGTGACAGTCCACCACAGCCACGACAAAATCCAACCAACTCTATCTAATTCAATAACCCATCACCTCATCATCTCCTCAACTTACAACATATCTAAACATAACGTTAACAATTTAATTAAGATCTCATGTTTGCTTTTCGAGTGGTATAACAACCGGTTCGACCCAAATATCAAAAACGTCGATTATGCAAACTCATCATCGATCTAGTTGTTGAAGCATGGCTTCAATTAATATCCGAACATAAAGATAAGGATAATAACAATTTAGTTATTCCCTTTTCTTGGTTCGGTCAACTACTAAAACAATTACAACAAATCATTAAACCTACCCGAGACCCAACGCTGGATCTTGAAGTCGTTAACATGCTTTCTTGATTTGGACAAAGCAGAATATGAAGACATAGTTAGGGTTCGTTTGTGTTTGTAATTGTCGATTAGACTGGTTTCTTGTTCGGTTGTTGAAGATAGATGATGATTGATGAGATGAGATGAACTTATTCATTGAGAGAGATTGCTTATGTTAGGTTGATATGAGATGGATTATTTGTTTGTGCTGCGTTTTTTTTTTTCAGTTTAGAGAGAAATGATAGAGTGGTAGGCGGATTTTACAAGTTGTGTGTAGGGTTTGTGACAACAACCGTAATTTATCATATTACCTGGTATGGATTATTGGATTTGGTTGTGGACTGGATCTTTGAATTGGGCTAGAACTTGACAAATTTGGGCTGAAAAGTTTATATCAAATGAATTGTCTTGGGCCTATATGAACTATTAAATGGTGATGGATTGAACTACCTTGTTGGATCTGCAAATAAAAATTGTCATCCGAATTTTTTTTACAAAAAATTTTGGATACAATTTTTTTTTTTTTTTTCTTTTTTTTTTTTTTTTTTTTTTCTTTTTCTTTTTTTTTTTCTTTTTTTTTATTGGTATAAATGAGTGGTATTTTGGTTTACAAATTTCACGGGGATACATTTTTTGACAAGATCGGGAACCATTATCAAGATTCATTTAAACCTTCAAACGGCTAGTTTTAAGCTTTTAACCGCAAGATGTGATTACGGCGTTTATTCTTTATTATTTATTTGAGGTTGAAGTGGAATTTCACGGGTGCGTGTACTTAGTATCTAAAGATATCGGGGTTGGTTGGATGCATGATTCTTCGAGATCCTTGTTCGAGCTTTTATCTGTACAAATGACCAAGACTTGAGTTGTCTAGTTATACCTGATGTAAGGAGTTACGTTGTTGTGCTCACAGTGTATAGCTATCACTTTAAAGGAGTTACGTTGTAGTGCTCAAGTGTCACCAAAAGATGTGGATGATTCAAGAGACGTTCATATACATATAAGGAAGGTTGGATGGGTATATGATTTCCTACCATTATTGAAATTCTCAGTATTGGTTCTTAGTCAGACAATAGTGCAAGTTTAAGTCACAAGTTCGGGTTATTTTACTTCAGTCTCAAGTTCATCATATTGAGTTTTCTCCATCAGTAGTCACTACAAAAAGCCGTCAGAATGATAATCGAGTCATTTAGAGATTCTTGATTTTGTGCATTAGGATTGAAATTGGTGATGGGGATAGTGTTCATGTATGCCTAGGATCATGTTATTATGGTTTAATTGTTTCAGAAACTTGTTTTGATCATGAATCATAGGTTTAGGGTTCGAATGCACTAGAAGTTTTAATCTTTTGAATTTGTGGATGAAAGTTGTTATAATTTGAACCACATGTTCCTTAGGAAGTAAGGAACACTTGCCCTAAGTTCATTTCAACCCAGAAACATGATTGATTCAGTTAGTGATTATGTGTTCATGCATGTCTACGCGTAACTCAAATGTTTGTCTCATTTACGCACAATGTTGTGAGTTTAAGTGTGTTGGTATGATTATTGATCAGTGGTTATGTTTGTACACTTTCAGGAATCAAACAACTCTAATTACTAAAGGTGATTTTCTGGAAAAAGACGTTTTTACGCACAAGTTGTTCATCCTACGCGTAAGATTGAATCTTACACGTAAGATTGAATCTTACACGTAAGATTCGACAAGTTGAAAAACATTGTCTTGGATAAGACAATGTTTACGCATAAAAGATATTCTTACGCTTAAGTCTTGATCTTAAGCATAAGTTCTGAACTTACGCATAAGTCAAAACCTACGCATAAGTTATATCTTACGCATAAGGTTAATCCTTTGACTAAGCTCATATCCTACGCCTAAGATTTTAATCCTACGCGTAAGATTGAGCCTACGCATAAGAATTACCTTACGCGTAACATGTAAAGTTATGCGTAGCTTTTTGCTCTTACGCCTAAATTCACTTCTTACGCTTAAGTCATGTTATGCGTAGGATTTTCCACTTACGCGTAACATTGTCCAATTCATGAAATTTTCTAAGTGTTGTAAAAGTTCCAATGTGTAATCTCTTGTAATGATAAACTAATGTTGTAACTTAAGTGTTATAAGTTTCTACCATGTGATAATAACACAAGTTTGTCATATAACAAAAGTTTTTCACACTCACAAACACCCACTGATCAATTCATAATATGCACAATCATGTAATTGAATGTCTGAGCTAACAAAGTAAATCATTGCTATGTTTGTGATTGTTTATGATCAATTCAGATGGCAGAACACAATGACATTCCTTATGGACCAGAACCTGAACCTAAACTCTCATGGGAAGAGACCTTTCCAGCTGATTACACCAGGAAGATAGGAAAGAACAACTTACGTATCAACTTCAACAAAATCACTTGCAACGAATCCTCATGTATTGTTGCAGTGGATGCTCTCCTATATCATCCCAACAAGCTGTTGTTCACTAAGTCAGCTTCAGTCTCCTGCTTCTACATACACCAGTTTTGGCATACACTTCAGCTTGACCTTGGGGAAGCTTCCTTCACTTGCATGCTTCACAACAGACAAGTCACTGTGGACATTGATTTACTTAGGAATGTTCTTGGGTTACCCGAACTTGGCCCAGATGAAGAATATGATCAAGTACCTACCGAGGAAGAGCTGATAGAGTGGTTACGGGATATTGGCTATGACGAATCAGAAGAAGTTGTGACAAGACATTCTAGGGTCAACATCAGATATCTTCCACAACCATGGAGATCCCTATATATTCTGATTGCCAAGTCCTTATCTGGCAGAGACACTGGCCATGAACACCCCAAGCTCCAACACCTCAAACTTTTCTGGGCCGTGGCAAACGTCAAGAAAGTTGATTATGCCAGCATTATATGGGAAGACCTGGTGTGGCACATTCAACACAAGACCACCAACATTCCATTTGTTCGTTTCACCAAACTACTCATCGAAAGCTTCCTTCGTGAGTATGACGATATTCCACAGAGACTTGATGACAAAGACAAGCATACTTTCAGAAATGAAGAAACTCTCAGAATTATTAAGAGACTTGACACCAGCACACGTAAGCAAGGAAAGAAACTTCCAGATTGTCTCTTAAATGCTAAAGTGAAGCTGTGCAACAATTACAAGCACTACGAACAAGCACTTAAGGAAGACAAAGTTGGTTTCTTGGACGAAGTTCAACCATATAGGGGGAAGACAGGTAGCAAGTCTGGGAGCTCCGGAAGTTCAACCAAGCCTAAACAAAAGAAGAGGGGTACTCTCAAGAGAAGAAGAAGCCAAGCTTGCAGAAGAATTAAGGCTTAAGGCCGAAGCTGACAAACTAGCAGAAGAACAAAGATTGATAGAGGAAGCAGCCAAAGCTAAGAATGTTGAAGAACCCGAATCACAAAGAGGAGATGATAAGAACGTTACTACCAACATAGAATCTTCACAATCATCACCTCCTGCATCCGAATCAACCCATGACGAATCAATCAAGAAACCCACTAGTACCAAAGCCTCTGCTGCATCCAAGTTGATCAAGAAAGCTTTTAGAAGAGTGCATGAGAAGAAGAAAAGCAAGTTGGAAGATCAAGTTGAATCACTTGCAAGTTAAGTTGCAGAATTGACAAAGCTCAACACTAATGTCCAGGAACTTCAAGATAAGGTTGACACCTTCTTAGCAAAGGATGTGCAAGAGAACTTAGAAGCCACATTGGCTGCTCAAGCACACCAGTACATGGCACAACACTTAGTTGCTGAGTTGAAAGAGCTGCTGGCACCTATGAGAGATGAACTCACCAAGTTCGCAGAGCAAGCAGTCAAGAAAGTGATCCGATCTACCACTTTTACTCTTCGAGCTGATAAATCAACTGTTCCACTACCGGGGTTATCTATGGACGAATTAGAAGCCCAGCTCTTGGACAAACTGGCAAGCAAGTTCACATTATCACCTGAAGAAGCTAAAGTCCTGGAAGCTTTGAAAGCCAAAATGACTAAAGAGACTTGCAGCACAGAGGCGGACAAACTGAAACGTCCAAGAGATGATGAAGATCAGGATCCTAACTCTCAGGCAAAGAAACAAAAGCAAGCCGAAAGACCCTCATCTCAACCACAAGCACCGGTCAACCCTCCAACAACAACAACATCTTCACAACAACCCAAGGCATCTGGTTCGGCTCCCAAAGCACATGATCACTTCGAATACACAGGTGGTGACGAGATTCCTCATACCGATGAAGTGCCAGAACCGTCATCTAAGAAGAAGAAAGAAAGGAAGCGAAAACATCATCAGCACAAACCAGACACCTCATCAAAAGGCACAGAACCCAAGAAACCGAAAACCGTCCTCAAATGGCTAGACCAAGACGATACTGCCGAATACTCCTGGTTTGAAAAGATGATTAGTTCGCAACCGCCACTTGCAGACAATCAAGAACCTCAAGATGGTTGAACAGTGGAATACACTCAATTGATTCAGCATAAGTTTCGGATGAAAAAGATGAACAAGAAGGAGCTACGAAGAATCAAGAATGATGCGTTCAATCTTCTGAAAGATCGGTCTGCTAACTCCATCGAACTTGAGTACCATCTAGAAAATATTGCTCGAGCTATGTCAAGCAATATTGACTGGATCAATCCTGAATCTTACGTCGATCCGGTCACAAGGAAAGCTGCACCATACATTACCGACTGGTCGAAACCACTACCGATGATTGGGAAGCCTAAGGAACCAAAGATCCCTTATAAGTTCTTCTTCAACACCGACTTGGAATTTCTGACACTCGGCAGCAAAATTGAGAAGAAGTACGTCACATCACTTGCCTTTCTCCCTGCAGCTCGATATCTCAACAATGCCATCGAAGAAGAAGCCTCAGCCTTATTCATCGATAAAATTATTGACTATGACCGGAACGCACTCTACGATATACATCATTGGCCAGACAACCGGGCACAGTATTATCGCAGCAGCAGACTCAATCAAACAATGGGTGATGTGACATGTGATTTGAAGATAGTCTCGATTCAGTTCATTTCGACTGTCACTCACTTTGGGTACCCCTTCCTCAGCAAAATCACACTCAAAAGACTTGATGAAAAGGAGTATGATATTTCCGAGTCAGACTTTCCACGACTACTCCTCGATGACATAGAAGATATGTACCTGCTCAAAGTTCAAGGAAAGCTTTGCAACTTGCCCAAAGAGATGCAGCTTGCCTTTATCCAAGCTCTCCTAATCTTCATTAGGCAGATAGTTATCAGAGAAAGAGTAAAAGATCTTCAACTGGGAGTGGAAAGTTATCAGAAGAAGCTGAATCTCACTAAACCTAACATGTTCGACATCCCCGACCTTCAACATCTACCTCAATACACCTTGATCAGGCATCCAGCATTCGGGTTCACTTACCGCAGTGTCAACGGTCGAAACTGCTTCATGGGCTACAAAGAAATACATAAGTTCTGTGATGAAACCCTGAAGTTCGTCAGAGATGGAATCAAAAGCAGATTAAATGACATCGCACTGGGTAAATCCAAAAGATGGAACACCGATGAGGCCAGGGATGCTCGCAGATTCATTACAAGGATTGAGAACCGGTTGAAGCGCAGGGATTAGTTTCGGAGATTGGAAAGCTATGTTGGAGGCAGACAAAAGTTTCCGGTGTTGACATTTCAGAGACCTGAATGGTAGAAATTTGTAAGAACTTGATTTGATTTGTCAATATTATACTTCATTATGGCTTGTGCACGCATTACAGTGCACAACCCGAACTTGTAAAGAAAGGACCCTGAGGTACGCATCAGTGCCTCAATCCTAATATAAGGAGCGAAGGCTTCTTACTTTTGAGTAGAATTAATCCAATGTTTATGATTTTCATAATTATGCTCAAAAGGACAAGTATTTCACCTCAATAAGACCTAATCACTTGTTGAGGGGGAGCACTTGTCAAAACAAAATACTTTGTTCAAAATCAAAAGTTCTTGGTGAATCTCCCCATAAGACTCAAAAAGGCATATTTTAATCTAAAAAGTTTGTCAAAAACATCATAATATATGCTATTTTTGAGGGGGAGAAAATGAAAAGTGATTAAAATATGAGTAGCCAAAAGGCTAAAAGTTGTATCATGTGCGAGCTAGACTCAGTTATGACCCAGGAATTGACGAGACAACAAAAGTTAGTAATATTGAAGAGACTTATCCTCGACGGGTAATAACATCAAGTTAGTTACTAGAGCTAGTTGTCACCTAAAAGCTGACAATGTATCTCTTTAACTAACCACGTAAGCGTGTCTCGAAAAGGATTAGTCTTAGTAGAAATGTACCATCTCGAGAAAATTTCTGTGGACTTGCCCAGGCCGGGTAATAACTTCAAGCTAGTTTAACTAGTGATGTAAGCGTGTCTCGAATCGGTCCTGTTCACGGAAAGTGGATCAATTCAAAATGCTTGCTCCTCCCGCATGTGCAAATTTATTAAATACTTATGAGCACATGTGCGCGGGGGGGGGGGGGGGGGGGGCTCTTCAAAAGTGTACACAAAACTCTCAAAGTGTTAACCAAAATATTTGATTATCACAAACACTTTGAGAGATTTTCAATCAAAGGTTTCTTGGCTACTGTCGGAGTTATAAGGTGATTAAGATATGAATATCCGTCCTATGATCTGCCAGAGCCGGAGGGATCTACCCAAGGACATCTCCCATAGTTAGAATTAGAAGTCCTTAGGTATGATACGAAAAAAGGGAGAAAAGAATGAAAGGGAAAGAAGGAGTTGATGAATTAAAAAGAAAAGTAAAGAAAAGGGTGAAAAGAAATAGCCCTCCATATGTTCAACCTTAGGGCAGACACCGGGTTCAATACGTATGCTACTGGTTGTTGCAAAATACAACACCGGTATTGAAGACAAAGTCGTCATGGACCCAGTGACGCAATGCACTAAACCCTCTTAACCACTCAAGTTCTCTTAAAAGAGCTTGTTTCATTCTCACGGGGAACCAGTGTAATCTATCGACTTATCTCTTAGAGGTAGTTGATATTGAAGCAGGAGACCCCTCCCTAGTCTCCGCATAGGAAACCTAAGTGTGCACTTATAGAGTCTAGAGCCTTGAGATACATCAAAGATCTCTTAGGAACACTTAGTATTTCTACAACTGGTGTTCTACATCAATGGGCACCAGCTGTAAATTATCGAGTCCTTCGCAGATCTTAGCAATCTGCCGAGAACGTTTATGAGAGGATTACTTATGTATTTCTCAATGATTGAACGGAAACTCCTGCCAGGGTCAACATCAAGCAGCCCTGACAGCAGGTCACTTCGGTAACCCCACAAGGGTTACGCTTAGTGTTTGCGGTGGTTCCATAGCGGTCTACAGTCGTGGAGTGATCCCCAGCGACTCACCCAGTCATTGAGCTACTTAGTAGGTCTCGTAAGCTCCTTCGGGAGTATCTGATCTGGGAACGGCCTGGATAAGGATTAGAGGGAGTCTTCACAATATGCTGTTGATGAACTCTAATTCCTTATCTGTAAGTACCGGGTATTTATTGCTAACTGTTTACTCGCAGGTACCTCACTTCCACGATGGTAGATTCCAACATGCTCATACATACATCTTGAAGTCAAAGTAAGCTCCCCCAAAGATCTTAGCACCACAAAGTTCAAAGAAAGATTGTACATCAATAAAGAAGAATCTACAAAGTATAAAGACTTAAAGATCTCAGTATATGTAAAGGAACTTCGTATACGTGAAAGTCAAAGTTCAAAGATGTATGAGTATGTTGGAATGGCGGACAACCACCACAGACGCAGGAGTGACGAATGGCAGACTACTTCATAACACAATCACTACATCATCACCAAAGAACAAAGACAAAGAGCAAAGTACATTCATTATCATTCAACCATTTTGAAGACGTCTAAAGCTTTACATGTCACAAGTCAACGACAAAGATGAAGACATCAAGCAACCGTGATGACCGACCCTTAGGGGGAGATTGTTGGGATCATACTTTTGTATTTTAGTCAAGTCTCGGTCATTACCTTTTGTAATAGGTTGCTTAGTTATTTATTTTACATTGTTTATGTTAAAAGGCTTTAGTATGAAAGTCCAATGGGCTTGAAAGCCCATGTTTAAGCATGATGAGGGAGGAAGGGAGTGTTGCCCTACTCCTCCCCTATATATACTAAGCTTATGTAACTCTTACATTTGTTGGTTATTTGATTATCTTAAGGAAACTCTTGTTCTTTCACTTTTCATATTTCTCATAATCAACCATCTCTCATTCTCATCTTATTTATTTCATTATCATACTTGTGTTTACATAAATGGTGACCTAACAATCCATTAGGGAGCTTGTCAAACCATCCTCTCGCCCTATCCTCCAACGTTTGTTGAAACATACGACACCACACCGGCATGGGCCATTCATTGTTAATAGCAGCTCCTGAGAAAAGGCTAAGGTGATCCTCTAGGTCCTTCGGCCCATCATACATTCGGATATGCGGAGGCATCTTGCACTTGGGAGCCGAGACCATGAGGATTCGTGAGGAGAATGGGGACTTAAGTTGCGCTTCTTTGAAAGGTTTACTGAGATCTTCTTCCTTTGTCCGATAAGTAGGAGCCACGTCCTTGTACTTGTCCTCCACATATTCACTTCCCGTGAAAGGACGAGACAGGTCATCTTCTTCAAAATCAAGTTGGATGGGACGTACGCCACTCGTTCCTTCTTGGGATTGCTTGATCATAGCTTGTAAGGCCTTGATGCTGTCAGTGATGAAAGTCTGTTGATTGACACCGGACGTGTTTGTTCCTCCTTCGGTATTGTTCTCCTTCGTAGGAGGAGTATCAAGATTGTCACTAGGACCAGCCATTTCTCACTTAACTAGGTAGAGTGAAATAGCGTTCCCACGGATGGCGCCAGTTTGTAGATGCAATAATCCGCACCTAGGATATGGGGAAGCAGTCCGGGTCTTCAAGGATGTTCGTATCTACTGACGTGCTCCGAACCTCGTGGAACTTTGTATCTCCTACTAAGTCTTGAGCTACGATAAAACAAGTAGCACACGTTAGCCTTGCCCCGGGTGTTTAGTCCGAGACCCCAGCTCCGGTGTAAGAATGAGTATTTGTGATATGAGTAAAGTATGAAGTATAAAGTATAAGTGCTAGTTCGGTTCGGAGTAATTGCTCTCCAGGAAATCTTGCCCCCAACTGTGAATAGTTGGGGCTATTTATACTACTTACTTATTCTGAGAATTAAGCATGGGCTTGATGGGCCTGTCCGTACAGACCAATAGCTAGGACGTCCTTTTTATAATGACATGGAGCTTGTCAGCTAGTGACAACCCTTTTGGTTCGTCCTTTTGGTTCATCACTTGGTATCGTCCTTTTGAATCATCAGTGTACCTTGGTTCATCAGTGGATCATACTCGTCAGTGGATCATACTCGTCAGTGGATCATACTCGTTAGTGGGTCATACTCGTCAGTGGATCACAGTTTGGTTTGTTATGGGAATCGGGTCTTCCGAGACCCAATACACCGTCAGGAGGCGAAAGTATACTCTTTTCGAAAGCACAATAGAGTCGGGTTGATTGAATAACCGTATCAAACATTTTAGAATGTAATGTGGAAATGTTTGTACGGCTTGCAAGGGATGTTAGGTCACCATTTAGTAAACACAAGTATAAGAAATAAGATGAGAATAAGAGATGGTTGATTATAAGATTATGAAGTGTGAAAGAACTAAAGTTTCATTAAGATATTCAAATAACCAACAAGTATTATGATACCATAAGCATGGTATATATAGGGGAGGAGTAGGGCAACACTCCCTTCCTCCCTCGTGCATCAAATTCGTGGGCTTAAAAGCCTTATGGGCTTTTACATGTTGCCCATTAACTAAAACATAAACATAAATAATACTTAAGCAACCTATTACAAAATGTAATGACCGAGACTTGACTAAATACTAAAGTATGATCCCAACAATCTCCCCCTAAGGGTCGGTCATCACGGTTGCTTGACGTCTTCATCTTTGTCGTTGACTTGTGACATGTAAAACTTTAGACGTCTTCAAAAAATGTATTATAATGAATGTACTTTGCTCTGGGTCTTTGTTCTTTGATGATGATGTAGTGATTGTGTTATGAAGTAGTCTACCGTTCGTCACTCCTGCGTCTGTGGTGGTTGTCCGCCATTCCAACATACTCATACATCTTTGGACTTAGACTTTCACGTGCACGAAGTTCCTTTTCATACTCTAAGATCTTTAGTCTTTATACTTTGTAGATTCTTCTTATTGGCATAGAATCTTTCTTTGAACTTTGTAGTGCTGAGATCTTTGGGGGAGCTTACATTTGCTTCAAGATGTACGTATGAGCATGTTGGAATCTACCATCATGGAGGTGATATACCTGCAGATAAACAGTTAGCAATAATCAACCGGTACTTACAGATAAGGAATTAGAGCTTGTCAACAGCATATTGTGAAGACTCCTTCTAATCCTTATCCAGGCCGTTCCTATATCAGATACTCCCGAAGGAGCTTACGAGACCTACTAAGTAGCTCAATGACTAGGTGAGTCGCTGGGGATCACTCCACGACTGTAGACCGCTATGGAACCACCGCGAATACTAAGCGTAACCCTTGTGGGGTTACCGAAGTGACCTACTGTCAGGGCTGTTTGATGTTGACCCTGGCAGGAATTTCCGTTCAATCATTGAGAAATACCTTGGTAATTCTCTCATAAACGTTCTCGGCAGATTGCTAAGATCTGCGAAGGACTCGATAATTTACAGCTGGTGTCCATTAATGTAGAACACCAGTTGTTGAAATACTAAGTGTTCCTAAGAGATCTTTGATGTATCTCATGGCTCTAGACTCTATAAGTGCACACTTAGGTTTCCTATGCGGAGACTAGGGAGGGGTCTCCTGCTTCAATATCAACCATCTCTAAGAGATAAGTTGATAGATTACACTGGTTCCCCGTGAGAATGAAACAAGCTCTTTTAAGAGAACTTGAGTGGTTAAGAAGGTTTAGTGCATTGCGTCACTGGGTCCATGACGACTTTATCTTCAATACGTGTTGCCTTAGCAACAACCAGTAGCATACGAGTTGAACCCGGTGTCTGCCCTAAGGTTGAACATATGGAGGGCTATTTCTTTTCACCCTTTTCTTTTACATTTCTTTTTAATTCTTCAACTCCTTCTTTCCCTTTCATTCTTTTCTCCTTTTTTCTTATCATACCTAAGGACTTCTAATTCTAACTATGGGAGATGTCCTTGGGTAGATCCCTCCGGCTCTGGCGGATCATAGGACGGTTTTTCCTATCTTAATCACCTTATAACTCCTTGATTAACCGACAGTAGCCAAGAAACCTTTGATAGAAAAAATCTCTCAAAGTATTTGTGATAATCAAATATTTTGGTTAACACTTTGAGAGTTTTATGCACACTTTTTGAAGGGCTCCTCCTTCACATGTGCTCATAAGTATTTAATAAATTTGCACATGCGGGAGGAGCAAGCATTTTGAATTGATCCACTTTCAGTGAACAAGACCGATTCGAGACACACTTACATCACTAGTTAGACTAGCTTGAAATTATTACCCGGCCTGGTCAAGTTCACAGAAAGTTTCTCGAGAAGGTACATTTCTACTAAGACAAATCCTTTTCGAGACACGCTTACGTGGCTAGTTAAAGAGTTCCATTGTCAGCTTTTAGGTGACAACTAGCTCTAGTAACTAACTTGATGTTATTACCCGTCGAGGATAAGTCTTTTCGAGATTACTAACTTTTATTGTCTCGTCAATTCCTGGGTCAATTATGATTCTAGCTCGCACACGATACAACTTTTAGCCTTTTTGACTACTTATATTTTAATCACTTTTCCATTTTCTCCCCCTCAAAAATAGCATATAAAGTGATGTTTTTGACAATTTTTTAGATTAAAATATGCCTTTTTGAGTCTTATGGGGAGATTCACCAAGAACTTTTGATTTTAGAACGTATTTTTGTTTTGACAAGTGCTCCCCCTCAACAAGTGATTAGGTCTTATTGAGGTGAAATACTTGTCCTTTTGAACAGAATTATGAAAATCATAAAATATTTGATTAATTCTACTCAAAAGTAAGAAGCCTTCGCTCCTTATATTAGGATTGAGGCATTGATGCGTACCTCAGGGTCCTTTCTTTACAAGTTTGGGTTGTACACTGTAATGCATGCACAAGCCATTATGAAGAATAGTATTGACAAATCAAATCAAGTTCTTACAAATTTCTACCATTCTGGTCTCTGAAACGTCAACACCGGAAATCCTGGTCTGCCTCCCACATAGCTTTCCAATCTCCTTATCTGATCCCTTCGCTTTAACCGGTTCTCAATCCTTGTAATGAATCTGCGAGCGTCTTTGGCCTCATTGGTGTTCCACCTTTTGGATTTGTGCAGTGCAATATCATCTAATCTGCCTTTGATTCCATCTCTGACGAACTTTAGGGTTTCATCACAGAACTTGTGGATCTCATCAAAAGCCATGAAGCAGTTACGACTGTTGACACTGCGGTATGTGAACCCAAATGCCGGATGCCTGATCAAGGTGTATTGAGATTCGTGTTGCAGGTTGGGGATGTTGTAGAGATTAGGTTTGGTGAGATTCAGCTTTTTCTGATAACTTTCCACTCCCAGTTGAAGATCTTCTACTCTTTCTCTGATGACTATTTGTCTTATGAAGATTAGGAGAGCAGTGATAAAGCCAAGCTGCATTGGTTTTGGTAAGTTGCAGAGCTTTCCTTGAACTTTGAGCAGATACATATCTTCTATGTCGTTGAGGAGTAATCGTGGAAAGTCTGACTCGGAAATCTCGTACTCTTTTTCATCAAGTCTTTTGAGTACTATTTTGCTGAGAAAGGAGTACCCAAAGTGAGTGACTGTCGAAATGAACTGGATCGAGACAATCTTTAACTCACTTGTCACATTACCCATAGTCTGATTGAGTCTGCTGCTTCGATAATACTGTGCCTGGTTATCTGGCCAATGATGTATACCATAGAGTGCGTTCCGGTCATAGTCAACAACTTTATCGATGAATAAGTCGGAGGCTTCTTCTTCGATGGCGTTGTTGAGGTATCTTGCTGCAGGGATGGAGAAGGTAAGTGATGTGGCGTACTTCTTTTCTATCTTGCTGCCGTGTTGTAGAAATTCCAAGTCGTTTTTGAAGAAGAACTTGTAAGGGATTTTCTCTTGTTTCGGCTTTCCAACCAAGGGTAGAGGTTTGGTCCAGTCAGTGTAGTAAGGCCCTTTCTTCTTTGAGTAGTAATCAATGTTGGACTCGGGATTTAGCCAGTCGATGTCGTTAAACATTGCTCGGGCTATGTTTTCCAGGTGATATTCGAGTTCAACACAGAGTTAGCCGAGCGGTCTTTCAATAAGTTGAATGCAACATTCTTTACCCTTCTCAGCTCCTTTTTGCTCATATTCTTTAATCCATAGTCTCGTTGCAGAAGTTGTGCATATTCCACTGTGTGACCATCTTGTGGTGATTGATCTTCTGCTAGAGGTGGTTGAGCTTTAACCATTTCATCAAACCAAGAATATTCAGCCGTTTTGTCTTCGTCCAGCCACTTAAGAATCCTTTTAGGTTTCTTTGGTTCGGTGCTTTTCGAAGAGGTTTCAGATTTATGCTGATGATGTTTTCTTTTCTTCTCTTTCTTCTTTGGTGATGGTTCTGGTATATCGTCTGGCTGAGGGAAGTCATTTCCGCCGGTGTACTCAAAATGATCATGGGCTTTAGGACCGGAACCCGATGCCTTGGGTTGTAGAGTAGACATTGTGGTGGTTGGAGGAATGACAGGTTCTTTGGGTTGAGATGAGGGTCCTTCGGCTTGCTTTTGTTTCTTTGCCTGTGAGTTAGGATCCTTGTCTTCATCATCTCTTGGACGTTTCAGTTTGTCGGCCGCAGTGCTGCAGGTCTCTTTAGACATCTTGGCTTTTAAAGCTTCCAGGACTTTAGTTTCATCAGGTGACAAGGTGAATTTACTTGCCAATTTGTCTAAGAGCTGGGTCTCTAATTCGTCTAATGACAACTCTGGTTGTGGTAGAGTTGTTTTGTCTGCTCGAAGAGTAAATGAGGTAGATCTGATCACTTTCTTGACAGCTTGTTCTGCAATCTTGGTGAGTTCACCTCTCATTGGTGCTAGCAAATCTTTCAATTCAGCAACTAAGTGTTGTTCCATATACTGATGTGCTTGAGTAGCTAATGTAGCTTCCATGTTTTCTTGTACATCCTTAGCTAAGAAGGTATCTTCCTTTTCTTGCAGTTCTTGGACATTCGTATTTAGCTTTGTCAATTCAGCAACTTGACTTGCTAGTGATTCAACTTGATCTTCTAATTTGCTTTTCTTCTTTTCATGAACTCTCCTAAAAGCCTTCTTAATCAACTTGGATGCAGCAGAGGCTTTTATACTTATGGGTTTCTTGATTGATTCGTCATGTGTAGATTCAGATGTTGGAGGTGATGATTGTGAAGATTCAATGTGGGTGGATATGTTCTTATCATCTCCTCTTTGTGATTCGGGTTTATCCTTGGCATCATCTTTCTTTTCTTTGGCTGTCTCCTCCTGTAATCTTTGCTCTTCAGCCAATCTGTCGGCTTCTGCCTTAAGCCTTAGTTCTTCTGCTAATTTGGCTTCTTCTTGCTTTTGTTTCTTATTTTCTTCTTGAAGCCTAATATCTTCTGCAAGTTTGGCTGCCTCTTCAGCTTTCCTGCTTTCTTCCATACGGATTGCTTCTTCCAATTTAGCTTGTTCTAACTCCTCAAGCCTAGCCTCTTCAGCTTCTTGTTTTCTTTTTAGCTCTTCCTCTTGAGCCTTCTCTCTGATCTCCATCTCTTCCATGGTCAAAAGGTATGGAACATCAGTATCCATATGGTCCTCCTCATCATCTTCTCCTCTTGCTGAAGCATTTAGCATTTCTACATCTGTAGGTGATACTGAGGGAGTTTCGTAGATAATCATAGCAGCATTGGTTCCTGTATCTTGAGTTTGATCAACTGTAGTAGACTCAGGAATTCTGCTAGATCCGCCTGCTTCGTTTGTTTGAGTGAACATAGGAGGTGGAGGTTGATCGACTTGGAAGGAGTCTATTTTGCTGTAGAGGAGACCTAAATTAAGAGCTCTTTCATTTTCTTCTTCCATTGAGAGGCCTATGTTAGAGTGAGCAACTTCTTGTTCAGCAGTCATTGGTTCCTTCAACTTATCTTTCCTTAACCTTTCTTCTTCCAATTTCGCGTCTGCTTCAGTTAAAGGTCTTTGATTGAACGTTGTTGGGTATTCAGCATTTTCAGCAAATTCATCAATATTTCTGTCCCAATCTTCGAAAGACATGTCCAGATCATCAAGATCTTTAATATTTACCTCCTTGTCGATGTGTGCATAGGCTTCCCTATAAACTGGACCTTCATCGGATTCGGTTTCTGAGTCAGATGGTTTTGGAGAAGATGGTTTTGTGGGTTCGGTAACAGATTCAGGAACAGGTTTCTTGACTGGAATTTTGAACTTAAGTGTTCCCCTTTTAGGCTTTTGTGCAGATTTGTTAGAACTTCCAGAGCTCCCAGACTTGCTACCTTTCTTCCCCTTTTTCTGCATGAACGAAGGTAGAATAACTTCGTCTAAGAAACCAACTTTGTCTTCCTTGAGAGCTTGAACGTAGTACTTGTAATTCTTACAATTTTTCACTTTATCATTCAAGAGACAATCTGGAAGTGTTTTTCCTTGCTTACGTGTGCTGGTATCAAGTCTCTTAATCTGTCTGAGAGTGTCCTCATTCCTGAATGTGTTCTTAGCTTCATCATCCAGTCTTTGAGGAATGTCGTCATACTCACGAAGGAAGCTTTCAATGAGTAGTTTGGTGAAACGAATGAATGGAATATTAGTAGTTTTGTGTTGTATGTGCCACACAAAATCTTCCCAAATAATGCTAGCATAGTCCACCTTTTTGACGTTCGCCAAGGCCCAGAAAAGTTTGAGATGTTGGAGTTTGGGGTGTTCGTGACCAGTATCTCTGCCAGATAATGACTTAGCAATAAGGATATACAAAGTTCTCCATGGTTGTGGAAGAAATCTGATGTTGACCTTTGAGTGTCTAGTCACCACTTCTTCTGATTCATCGTAGCCAATATCCCGTAACCATTCTATCAACTCTTCCTCATTAGGTACAGGATCGTATTCTTCATCTGGGCCAAGTTCGGGTAAACCAAGAACATTTCGAAGAGTGTCTATGTCAACAGTGACTTGTCTCTTATGAAGCATACAAGTAAAGGACTCTTACCCAAGGTCCAGTTGAAGTGTGTGCCAAAATTGGTGTATGTAGAAGCAAGCAACATATGCTGATTTGGTGAGCAGGATTTTGTACGGGTGATAGAGGAGAGCATCCACAGCTACAATGCAAGAGGATTCATTGCACGTGATTTTGTTGAAGTTGATCCTTAAGTTGTTCTTTCCAATCTTTCTAGAGTAATTTTCGGGAAAGGTTTCTTCCCATGTGAGTTTTGGTTCAGGTTCTGGTCCATATGGAATGTCATCATGTTGTGCCATCTGAATAGATCATTCACAAACACAAACATAGCAATGATATACTTTGTTAGCTCAGACATTCAATTACATGAGTATGCATAACTGGATTGATCAGTGGGTGTTTTTGTGTTCAATAAATGTTGTTTTATGATGAACTTGTATGTTAGATGTTAAAACTTAGTGGAAACTTATAACAATCAAGTCACAACATGTATTAACAAATACAAGAGATTACACTTTTGAAAAATTACAACACTTAGACAAATTTTCATGAAATCAGACAATGTTACGCGTAAGATTAGAAATCCTATGCATAACATTTCTTATGCGTAAGAAATCATTTTATGCGTAAGATAACAAAAGCTACGCTTAACTTATATTTTACGCGTAAGTTCAGACTTTTGCGTAGGATTCATCTTATGCGTAGGAATGAATCTTATGCGTAAGAATGAAGCTTAGGCAAAGGTTTGAACCTTATGCGTAAGATATGACTTATGCGTAAATTTTGACTTATGCGTAAGATAATAACTTATGCGTAAGAAAAAACTTATGCGTAAGAAATGATCTTTTGCATAAACATTGTCTTATCCAAGACAAGTTTTTCAATTCTGTCGAATCTTACGCGTAAGATTTCATCTTACACGTAGGATGAGTAATCTTATGCGTAGGATCGTCTGTTTGGAAAATCACCTTCGAAAAAACAATATCTTTTGATTCATGAAAGGTTTTAAACACAACCACTAATCAAATCACTATCCAATACATCCCAAAAGCTTAGAATCATAAACTTATGCGTAAACATGCATATACCAAATGTTTTGCGTAAGAACGCATGAACAACAAATCACAACAATTCAAAACATGATTCTGGGTGGATTATGAGTTTAGGCGAGTGTTAGTAACATCCTAAGGGACAATTACACCAATTAATAACACTTTTTATCCATAAAATCACAAGATCAAACCTGCTAGTGCGTATGAACCCTAAATCAAGAATTCTAGATCTATACTTATTGCTGAAACAATTAAGCCACTATAACATGAATCTAAACACCTTATAACAAAATCCTAACCAATTAATTGTTTCAAAACATCCTAACACTAAAACGCCCAAATCGTACGAAGAACCCTAATCTTGATTTTCAACAATTGATGAATCAGGGCACGATTGGAGTTTTAAAACATGTTAGGCATTAACTAATGATCTTTTCCCACTAACTAATTCAAACAATAACACTCCAAATCTCTTGTTCCTATTTTACGCAAACCCTAAGTCCATTTTTAATGATTTTAACAAATTTGACCGTTAGATCTTTATGAAACTTAAAACCTTTGACTAGAAACATGATCAAAACATATTGGCACTTACAGATTTGAAGAACAACGATTAGATATGCAGTTTGATTGTGAGTTGTTGATTGGTTTGGTGGATGTAGTAAATGTGTTTTGCAGGTGCAGTAAATGCTAGGGTCAAAAGGGTTTTGACTAAGTTTAATTCATGTTTGAACTATTGTCACTTTAAGTCCTTTAACCTTAACATTTGTATCAACAAGTATACATACTAGCTCACATTTTAACTTTCGTTAACTACACCAAGTCTTAGAGAAGAACAACTTGTGGAATTTTACTCCCCCTCGACCTTAGACCGATGTCTTTCAAAATAGAAAATTAGTTACAATGGTCAAGGAGAGTATCCCGAAAAAACCTTTTGAAGCATCACATTAATAAATAACTATTTTTGATAAAAAATGCAAGTACGAAGTAAATATTTTGAGAAAATTTAAGAAATACTTTCCCTCCCCCTCAACACTTGTTTTTTATAGTAATTTTAGATTTTTTATAAAAAATAGTGTTGAAAAGAGTGGTGTATACTTGCATTTTTTTTTGAAAGAACTAAAATAAAATCTTTCTATGTTTTTGTTGGTTTTATAATTTTGTATTTTGTTTTTGGTAAAATATTTACAAAGATAGTTTTGATGTTTGACGATCATTTATGTTTTAAAAACTTTTCCAGATCTTCTGGAGTCAAACATCGCATACCAATTTGGTGAACTAGACTAGCAAACCTTGATGGTGCTAAGGCTTTGGTAAGTAAGTCCGCCAATTGGTACTCAGTTTCAACAAAATATAATTCGACGGTACCCTTTTCGACATGCTCTTTGATGAAATGATATCGGAGATCAATGTGTTTGGATTTGCAGTGATGAACGGTGTTGCAGGAAATAGCAATGGCACTTTTCAAATCACAGTAGATCGGAATCTTATTGAAAAGGTAGCCATAATCCTTAAGTTGTGATCTCATCCAGATGACTTGAGCACAACAAGCAGACATAGCTACATATTCAGATTCTGTTGACGACAGTGATGTGCAGTCCTGCTTCTTAGATTGCCATGACACAAGTTTATCTCCGAGAAACTGTAATCCACCAAATGTACTTTTGCGTGTGTCTAAACATCCTGCATGATCAGCATCTGAAAAAGCAATTAGTTCAAAACCAGAATCCTTCGGATACCAGATTCCCAAGTTAATGGTTCCCTTTATGTATCGAAGGATTCTTTTAGCCTCACTGAGGTGTTTTTCAGTTGGTTTGGACTGATAGCGAGAGCACATGTAGACAGCAAATACTATATCAGGTCTACTAGCTGTGAGATACATGAGTGACCCAATAATACTACGGTATTTGGTAGGGTCAACAGGTGTCCCATGTAAGTCAGCATCTAGTTTTGTAGTATAGCCCATTGGTGTATTATAAGTATCACAACTCATCATTCCATGTTTCTTTAAAATTTCTAGAGCATATTTGGACTGATTTATAAAAATTCCACGGGGTGATTGATGAACTTGTAGTCCTAGAAAGAACGAAAGTTCACCCATCATGGACATTTCAAAATTATCTTTCATTAAATTTGCAAAATCATTAGAGTAACTTCTTTTTGTTGAAGCAAAAATAATGTCATCGACATAGATTTGAACAACTAGTAAGTCCACCCCGTATGTTTTAGTAAATAGTGTTGGATCCACCGAACCTTTAGAAAATTTATTGGCCAGCAAGAAAGCAGATAGTTTGTCATACCACGCCCTTTGGGCTTGCTTAAGTCCGTAGAGTGCCTTTTTGAGTCGGTAAACGTGATTGGGACGCTCAGGATCAACGAAGCCGTCTGGTTGGCTTACATAAACTTCTTCACGGAGTTCTCCATTAAGAAATGTTGTTTTCACATCCATTTGATAAACAACCATGTTCTGATGTGCTGCATAAGCCAAAAAGATCCGAACAGCTTCATGTCTAGTCACTGGAGCAAAGGATTCTGCAAAATCAATTCCTTCTAGTTGGAGTATCCTTTCGCTACCAGGCGTGATTTGTTACGTATGACTGTGCCTTCTGCATCTAGCTTATTTTTCCAAATCCATTTTAACCCGATGACATAGACTCCGTCAGGTCTTTCAACTAATTCCCATACTTCTAATCTTATGAATTGCTGATATTCCTCTTGCATAGATTCAATCCAGTTATCATAAGTCATTGCTTCTTTGATGTTCTTAGGTTCTTCTAGACAAACTGTGAGTGCATAGATGCAATTTTCACCATCAGTGTGAAGTCGTTGTCTTGTCATTACAGGTGCATCTGGATGGCCAATAATATGAACTAGGGGATGGTCTCGAGTCCATTTGTATGTCGAAGGGTGTAGTTGATAAGTATCTCGCATGTTAGCAGGATCCAAATTGCGTGTGGACGACTCAGCTACTTCAGGAAATGTTGGAGCCGGTGCAAACGGGTTAAAGAACGCATTAGGATCATACTCTGCGGGTTGTGGAACTGATTGTGGTGTAGGATCTTCAGTTGATTGTTGTGAGTTGGAAGCAATTTGTTCTGCTGTTAATGGAGATGCAATTGGAGGACCGTCTTTCTCAACAGTTGTAGTAGTTTGTTGAGGTGAGTCAGGTACTTGAATATTTTCAGGTTGAGCAGCGGAATTGGGTGAGACCTCTGTAGAATGGTATTCAATTGTATCATCAAACAGCGGAGCAAACAAGGTTTCCAATTCTTTGCGGTTGAGAGGCAATGGTTCAGCCGAAGAGTCCGGAGAGTTAAGATGGTTGAATTCGGGTCCTAAGCTGTTTTGCTCAGAAGCCATCTGTGTGAGTTCATCAAAATTAGCGTGAATAGTTTCTTGAATTTCTCTTGTTCGACGATTCCATATCCGAAAACCTTTGGAATTTTCACAGTATCTAACGAACACTCCGATGTCAGCCTTTGCTTTAAGTTTACCTAAATCATCACGATCATTTTTCGGATAACAAAGTGCTCCAAATACATGAAAGTAATCGATGGTTGGTTTTCTTTTGTGAACAATTTGATAAGGTGTTTTGCGATGGTGTTTTGTGATCATGCAACGGTTTTGGGTATAACATGCGGTTGAAACAGCTTCTGCCCATAAGTAATCTGGTAATTGAGCATTAATCAACATGGTTCTAGCAGCTTCCACTAACGTCTTGTTGCGTCTTTCAACAACTCCATTCTGTTCTGGGCTTCTAGGAATAGATGTTTGATGTTCAATTCCCACTTTCTCATAATATGACCGAAGTGTCTGATTCTTAAATTCTGTTCCATTGTCAGTTCTGACCATTCGTACCGTGTTGCGTAACTGAACTTGAATTTTAGTGAGAAAGGTGATGATCATTGAAGGAGCTTGATCTTTACTTCGTAGAAAATAAACCCAAGTCCATCTGGAGTAATCATCCACAATTACATGTAGCGTTTACCGTTGATACTTTGAACACACATCGGTCCACACAAATCCATATGAAGCAATTGTAAAACATGATTCGTATTGTGCTCAGATTTAGAAGGAAAATGAGCCCGAGTACTTTTTCCTTGTTCACAGGCTGAACATAAGTGATCTTTGGTAAAACGGAATCTTGGAAAACCATCAACAAGTTTGTGACGAGCAAGTTCAGTCATAGTTTTGAAATTCAAGTGCGAAAGACGTTTATGCCATAACCAAGATTTAGTTGATTCCGCTTTGGAGAGAAGACATATCGGAGATGTAGCAATCATATCTGACATTGATATTGTATAAAGATTAGAACCACGTGAGCCAGACATTAGATCATTTCCTTGTAAGTCACGAACGAAACAAGTTTTCTCAAGAAATGCTACTTCTAGATCCCCATCACAAAATTGACCAACTGAAAAAAGGTTGTGTCCAAGGCCTTCCACATAATAAACACGACTGATTTCAATGTTCCCACTGACATAGTCACCATATCCCATGATTAAAGCGTAATGATCATTCCCGAATCTGACAGTACCAATGAACTTTGAAACAAAGTTGTTTAACAGTTTGAGATTGCCTGTCATATGTCGGGTGCATCCGCTATCAACAATCCAGAGAACAATCTGTACCACCTGCATCACAAGAAGACGACGAGGATGGAACAGAAGTAAGGGTGGAACCCAAAGAAAGTGCGGGTTCCTGTTGGTTAGAAGCACATGTATTCAATAATTTAGGAATCCATTTAAAGTATGGTTTATATTGTAACCAACGTTGCCAATTCCAACTAGTTCTCGCTTTCTTTTTGGTGAATTCACTAGTGATGGGCTTGTTCCTAGATTTGTTCTCTTCAATTATGGGGGTAACTTCAACTTCATTAGAAATCGTAGATTGCGGTTTTCCTAATATAGACTTAGAGGCAGTAGTGGGCCTAGAAGGAATGTTTGTCCTATGTTTCTTATGACGATTTAGAAGAGAATTAGCTATACATTTTGTATGAACACCAGATGATATGCTTTTACGACAAAACACACAAGATGCATTAATATTCAAAACATTCAAATGTTCATCATTCGTTACATTTAGATTTTGATTACAATTTGCCAGATTAGAATCTAAATCTGATGCAACATGAGTTTTATTCAAAGTCCTAAGTTGATCTTCTACTTCTTGAGCTTCTAGTGGTCCTCTTTTACGTTGCAAGATCCTATTCTTCTTGTTACTTTTTCGCTCGGGTCTGCTAACGCTATTAGTGGAGACTAGTCCTGTGGAAGTGGAGTTATCAACATTAGTGTTTTGAACAAAATTTCCTTTAGCAGTTTTTTCTAATTGATACAATCCTGGTGCTATCACCGTGGTGTCAACAAACTTTCCTTTTTGAAGTAGCTTAATTTTCTCTTTCAAATCAATGATGATGTGATTCTTATCCTAAATATCAGACTCAAGTAAACCATTGCAATATTTGATGTCATCGCGGTTTTGTTGCCATTCGACGTTTTCAATTTTTAAATCCGCAATTTCTTTCTCGTATTTGAGACACAGACTTTTTAAAGACTCGTTGTTTTTGCAAAGCTGACAAGAGTTTGAATTATTTTGACTTTGAAGTTGCAATTCTGTTTCAATACTTTGAGCTTGACACCATTCAAGCCTTTGTTTGAGTAGACAAATTTCTTTTGAAAATTGTTTTGTCACATCATCATTGTTTTTTCTCAACATGTCATTGTCATGTTTAAGTGTCTCTATTTCCACATTCAACAAATTATTATCAACACAAAGATCATCCATAAGCATAGAAGTGCCAGATTTATAGAGATCATTCATGACAACAGACAAAATATCAGCATTGAGAACTTGTTCCAAAAGTCAATTAGCATCATCTTTTAAAATTCTATTTCTTTGCTTTAGAACCAAAATCGCATTTTCAGTTGAGTTGAAAAAATGTATCATTGTTTTGACTTCGTTTTGAAGTTCCTGTTCCCAACGTGTAGCACAGAGACGGAGGTGTTTGACAATTGGCAACATTTGTTTTTGAAAAATATCTCTCTTTTCTCGCTCGTAAGCAGATTGAAAAGTTTCAATTTTTATTTCAGAATTACGTTCAATTGTTTCCTCCAAAATTTCGATGTCTTCCATAAAAGTTTTGTAATAATTTAAGACACGACAACTTTTTTGTAAAGGTGTAACTTCACCAGAGGATGGTAAAGGACCATTTATTTGTGCTACAGTTTGGACAGGGGCCGCATTAGAAGATGAAACATATGACTCAGTGACATACCATGATTTCTCAGGTAATTCCTTTTGAGGAACAAAAGATTTAGAAATATGAGGAGCTTTTGAATAATCATATGGTTTCCAATATTCAACTTGACTCATTTTTGATCGACTCTCTTCTTCAAGTTCTTCCTCTTCCTCAGTATCATAAACAACAGTACGCACAATCGTATTATCAAGCATATGGTCCATACTGTAAATTTTAGGAATTTATTTGAATGCTGTGTGAAGAAACATTGATTTGAAATCACCAAGTGCAAATCCTTTATCGGGTCTCGGTTTTAAAGTAAATTTCTGAATTGTTGTGACAGAGCCCCCGGTTTTGTAAACAACATTACGAAATTCTTTGAGTTGTTTTTCAAGATCAACAATCTCACCGATTAAGTTATCTATATACTTCCTTTTTCGTATTTTATGTTCACAAAAATCCTTTTTGCAAATTGACAATTCTGTTTCTGTTTTTGAAAGTACTTTTTGAAGTTGTTCAACTTGTATTTGAAGTTCACACTTTTCACTTTCTAGTTTTGAAACCAACTTTCCGTTTGACTCAATTAAATCTTGCATTTTATGTTGAAGATCCTGCTCTTTGTTGTAAGATTCTTGAAAAGCTTTTTCAAAACTTTTTGCGTGTTTAACCTTGTTTTCCTGATTTGAAAGTTGTATTTTATAACACTCAATATCTCTTGCAAGTGACGCATTTGTTTCTTTTAAGGCTTTATTTTTCTCGTTGCATTTTATGATTTGCAATTGTTGAGCGTTCAGTTGTTTGGATAACAATATGAGGTCAGGGTCTGGATCAAACGATGGTTCATGTTGTTCTGTATGATCATGTTTATCATTCTTAATAGGATCATCAAATGAAACATCTGTGTCATCATCAAATATGACAACTGTGCTTATTTGTTCATCTGCTTGAGAAGATGAAGATGAGTCAGACGGAACAACGTGCGCCAAATCTGATTCAGAAGCAGAGGGTGAGGCTATGTCATGTATAAGGCATGCATTAAGGTCATGTACCTGAGACAAGCCGTCAGTGTCATACACTGGACCTGAATCATTAAACTGAAGTTCCTACATGTTGGCCATAAGCATCACAGCTGCATTAGCTTCCAGATCTTCCATGTCATCATCGTTGTTCACATTTGCCATGAAATTGTTCTCCTGCTCAGTGAAATGTCCATCCTTTTCATCTTGGAGAGCCATAAGTAATGCTTGCTTGTGAAACTTACTACCCCGAGTTCTCGGTTTAGGACATGCTGTCGCTATATGACCTTTTTCATTACAATTATAACACCATACTGCATTCCCAGAGTTTGAGTTCCTAGTATCAACTGGTTCAGACCTTTGCTGAGACGGACCTGAGTTGTGACCATTCCCAAAATTTCCTGACGAACTTCCTGAACCAGATCGTCCAAAGTTACGATTCTGAATTTCCACCCTTCCATCATGTACAACAGCTTGATTCCTTGTGTTAGAAGATGAACGTTGACGGTTGTTTGTTTTGTTGGAGAATTTGCTAAAAGCACGAGCAATAAGAGCAAGTCACTGATTCAACGTATTAAAGTCCTCATCGTCATCTTCATTGGAGTTTGAGTAATACACTGCATCATTGTTGTTGTATGGAACAAGTTGAGTAGAAGTATTCTATGGAGATGAATCATAAGGGACCATTTGGTTTGAGGTAGAAGATTGTGGATAACTGAAGTAGTTTTGCTCTTGAACATATGAATGATTTGACATTGGTGGTGGAGCATAGTGAGATTGAGCTACGAGTGCCAAAGAGTTTGGTGATGGTGAGTATCCTCCTCGAAGAGCTCTATCTTTTTCCACTTCAGGTTCATGGTGTTTCAGAAAATCATACAAAAATCCATATGGTGCATCATGAAGATTTTTGGTTTGTCGAACGAATGTCACATATTTATGCCAATCAGGTCCAAGACTACCGACGAATTTGGAGTTCACTGCGATCCTTGGTACTGTAATTTTGTGTCGTTCCAAATCATTTACCACATTAGTGAAACGATGATAGTAGGATTCAAGTGACTCTCCTGGTTCAATTGTGATGTTAGTGTATTCTATGTAGAGTTTGGATTCCATATCATCTTTGTTCAATTGAGTGCCTTCCATTAGGAGATGAACATGTAACACATAGCTTTGGCCGTTTTCTGAGCATCGACACTTCGATAAATTGGATTAGGTATTCCTTGAAGTATATAGGCCATTGCATACTCATCAGCTTCACGATGGTATTTCTGATCCTCTGTGAGTTGAGATTCTGGAACAGGTTTCTCTGCAGGAGCACGTGGAGGATCAGCAGTTGGATCACCAATTTCAAGTCTTGTTGGCCACTCAAATGGTCCTTCAAGTATAACTTGTTTCAAGAATTTCCCATGGGGTTTCTTTAGTTCAAGAAATCGTAAGACTCGACTTGACCACTGAACATAGTTCCCAGGTGTTAGCATTGGAGGTGTTTCAAGTGATCCCGCCTCATGTCTGGATTGTTGAGTTGTAATAACTTCACACATTCTATCAAACCAGTGAGGTTGTTTGGAGGAAAACTGAGTGTTTTGTTGTGACATTTGATATGGTTGTTGTTGAGGAATGATTTGATGTTGTTGCATCATGAGATATTGTGGTTGTGGATTAAACGGTTGTTGATGAAAGTGTGATTGTGAAGGTTGTTGTTGATACTGCTGATGTTGCTGATGCTGAGGATGAGAGAAGTAGTAATGTGGTGGTTGAGACATCTTAGAACACTTGTGTAATAATGGATCTTGTAGAAGATTGAAATGTATGTTCCTTTGGTTAAGATTTAAGAATCCTAAGGCAAAGATGAAATCTTACGCGTAACACTGAACTTATGCGTAGACTTCAAAGTTACGCGTAAAGGTTGATCTTATGCGTAAACTTGTGAGTTTATGCGTAAGATTTTTCCTTATGCGTAAGTTTTAAGCTTATGCGTAAGAGTTTTATGCGTAAGGTTCAAAAACCAAACAAATCTTTCAAACTTATCCAAGCTTGAAAGATATCCGTAGTCGAAGTGTTCCACTAACTTATCCAAGCTAGGGAAGTACTGAGTCACCGTAGCACGAAGAAAAGACCTTTGATGAAGCTTATGCGTAGACTTAAGAAACTTACGCGTAAGATATAATCTTATGCGTAAGATCTAACTTCTGCGTAGATACTTAGGCGTAGGAAATCAACTTCTGCGTAGGATCTAACTTCTGCGTAGAACTTATGCGTAGGAAAGCAATGTTAGGCGTAGAAAAGGGGTTTTATGCATTAACTCATGCGTAGGATCCAATGTTATGCGTAGGGGGACAAGAAAGTACTGTTGACAGCTTGAAATAGTACTGCTCCACAAATCTTATGCGTAGAGTGACCAAAAACTTGTAAAAATCACTACTTTTTGAAGAAAAAGCTTAGAAATAAGGTTCTTTTGATCAAATAACTTCTCCAACATTTAGAAAACACTAAATATGTAAGATTAAGCTACCAAAAAACTAGTTTTCCAATATCAAAGAAGCTACAAACTCAATAAAATAGGTGAAAAAGTACTAAAATCTATCAAAGATTAAAACTTTATACAAAATCTATGCTTCTAAACACTATATCAACCTTGAAACTTGTCCAAGCTTCAAGATTTGAGTGAAAGAAACAAAGAAAAAAGCAAAAAGATGAAGAAATATCACGTTAACACTAAGAACAATACTTCAATCTCTATTAGGCGAATGATACCACTTGTTAGGCCACCATTTAGTAAACACAAGTATAAGAAATAAGATGAGAATAAGAGATGGTTGATTATAAGATTATGAAGAGTGAAAGAACTAAAGTTTCATTAAGATATTCAAATAACCAACAAGTATTATGATACCATAAGCATGGTATATATAGGGGAGGAGTAGGGCAACACTCCCTTCCTCCCTCATGCATCAAATTCGTGGGCTTAAAAGCCTTATGGGCTTTTACATGTTGCCCATTAACTAAAACATAAACATAAATAATACTTAAGCAACCTATTACAAAATGTAATGACCGAGACTTGACTAAATACTAAAGTATGATCCCAACAAGGGAGAACACGTCAATTAGATTGACTATATGTACGTTGTCAATGCTCCAACATTTGAGAATATAAAATCATCAGTTACGACCATATATCAAGGTTTAAAAGGCTATCACAAATCACTTACAACAACATGTTTTATCATTTTTATTGAAATCGTAACTTTTAATAAGTAAAATTTCTGAGAAAAAGGCCAAGGGTCTAAAATGAACTACTATACTACTAGTATTCTACAGAGGGTACATCAATCAAGGTGAAAGCTAAAAACACGTAACATACTTATTCAAAACACACGATATACGCAAGGAACTTTCAAAATTATCATTGTACGCAAGTTATTTTCAAATTTCGTACAATGTATGCAATATGACCTGGAACCAGCAGGTTACCAGGTTTCAAACTTTGAAAATTGACAGGGTTGGTCCCTGTAGTTTGTGTTGACTTTCACCGGTCATCCATTGACTTTTTATCAATTAGTTAGAAAGTTCACGTTTGGTCCTTGAATATTTATAGGCATTTCATGCACAGTCCATCACAAAAAAATTCCAAAAAAAATATTTTCAAAAAAAATATATAGAAATTTTTTTTCATAAAAATTAGAAATTAAAAAAATTATATAAAAATTAAAAAAAATAGAAAATAAAAAAATCAAAATTTTTTATTGAAAAAAAATCAAATTTTTTAAAAAAAAAATATAAAAAAATATTAGAAAATAAAAAAAGAATAAAAAAAAATTTAATAATAATATTTTAAAATTTACAAAAAATATAGAAAATAAAAAATTTTGAAAAAATAAAAAAATAAAAAAAAAATTCAAAACAAAAATTCAAAAAATATTTTTTTTCGAAAATAATTAAAAACTTCAAAAATAATTTTTTTAAATTTAAAAAAAAAATATAGAAGATAAAAAATTTTGAAAAAATTAAAAAAAATTCAAAAATTCAAAAAAAATTAAAAAAAAAATTATTTTTTTTTGAAAATATATACATGTCGAATATTTTTCTATATATATTTTTTAATTTTAAAAATATATATTTTTTTTTTAATTTTTGAATATTTAAAAAAAATTAATATTTTTAAATTTTTTTTTTTTAATTTTTTTAACTTTTTTTTTAAAATTTTTCGAAATTTTTTATTTTCTATATTTAATATTTTAAGGTCATAATTGACTATTAAATATTTTAAGGTCATAATTGACCATTAAATAATATTTAAAAGTTAAAATGAACAATATAATAGTTTAGGGTTAATTATGTCTATTTAATAAAGTTTAGGGTTATAAATGTAAATTATCATAATTTAATATTTAAAAATGTCAAAATTATTTTAGGGTTTATACTATAATTATATCAAAATGATAATTTAGACCCAGCCGTTTTTACCAGTCATTTAAACGTATTCTCGACACATTATTAGACTGTGATGATATAATATCCCAAGTTAACATGAACGCCTTAATAATAGAACACGACTCACAAGTAATCCATGCATTTGACAGCTTCCACAACTAAGTAATTCGACATGTATAGATTCATGATTTATGTGACCAAATCATATATGTTGCTATTTTTTTCGACATGTATATATTTTTAAAATTTAAAAATATAGAAAAAAAAATTCAAATTTTTTTAAAAAAAAATTATATATATATTTTAAATTTTTTAATTTTTTCGAAATTTTTTATTTTCTATATTTTTTCTAAATTTAAAAAAATTATTTTTAAATTTTTTATTTTTTTTCCATAATTTTTTTTTAATTTTTTCAAAATTTTTTATTTTCTATATTTTTTAAAATTTTAAAATATATTTTTTTATTTTCTAATATTTTTTTAAATTTTTTTAAAAAAATTTTGATTTTGTTTTCAATAAAAAATTTTGATTTTTTTCTTTTCTATTTTTTTAATTTTTATATAATTTTTTTAATTACTAATTATTTTTTAAAAAAAATGTATATTTTTTTTTTGAAAATATTTTTTTTGTGATGGACTGTGCATGAAATGCCTATAAATATTGAAGGACCAAACGTGTAATTTTCTAACTAAGTGATAAAAAGTCAATGGATGACCGGTGAAAGTCAACGCAAACCACAGGGACCAACCCTGTCAATTTTCCAAGTTTGAAACCTGGTAACCTGCTGGTTCCAGGTCATATTGCGTACATTGTACGAAATTTGAAAATAACTTGCGTACAATGATAATTTTGAAAGTTCCTTGCGTACATCGTGTGTTTTGAATAAGTATGTTACGTGTTTTGAGCTTTCACCCTCAAATCAAACCATTGACTAGTAGCATTGAAAATCAGTCAACTTAATAACCATTTACCATACCCGTATTACCATCTTTCATACCATCACATTATGCCTCCACCACAACCAGTTAAGCATGTATTTGTGAAACACACTTATCTTGAAATCAATAAAGAAATGGAAGATAAGGATTCAATGGCAACAATATTCACTAATCTATAGATTTAGAAACAAGAATAGTGAAGGGATTGTTATTGATGAATGAGTTCAGAGTAGGAGAATTACAAAGAGGAAATTGTTATGAAAACTGAATGAATGATGAAAAAGATTACAAGTGAAGTATTTAAGCTAAATGGGTAGTTTTGGCTTATAACTGCTTTTGGCGCCAAAACCCCCTAACAGAATAGTTTGACTTTTAGTCCTTTGACTTTCACAAATTGACTTTTGTTGACTTTATCAATTGAGCATGTATCAACTCCATCTCCCTTAGAAAATTTCTTGACCTCAAGAAGCATCATCAAAGTCAGGGAACCTTGTTAGCAAATCAGCATATATCTCCCATGTTGCTTCCTCAACTGGCCTATTAGTCCACTGTGTGAGTACATACATCACTGGCCTATTGTTCACCTTACCCAATCTTCTTTCCAAAATTGCCATTGGCTTATAAGCTAGCAACCCATCTTCTTTCAACTGAGGTAAATCTCCCATCTGTTGTCCATTACCATGACATTTTTTCAATTGTGAAATATGGAAGACTGGGTGGATTTGGCTATGATTTGGTAACTGCAGCTTGTAGGCCACTTCACCAATTTTCTCCTCAATCATAAAAGGGCCATAATACTTTGCTGACAACTTGTGTTGTTGACCTTGTCTCACAGTTACTTGCCTGTGTGGCTGCAACTTCAAGTAAACCCATGTTCCAACATCAAAATTTCTCTCAGTTCTATGCTTATTAGCCTGGTTTTTCATTCTGTCTTGAGACATTTTGAGGTGGAATTTTAACATCTGAATAGCTTCTTCCCTTGATTGCAGAGTCCTATCTACATTTTCCACTTTACTTTCACCAGCTACATATGGTATGTGGATGGGTGGTGTTTGGCAATAGACCACTTCATAGGGTGTTGTTTGAATGGCAGAATGGAAATTAGTATTATACCAAAATTCAGCTAGAGGTAACCATTTGACCCATTCTTTTGGCTTCTCCCCACACATACACCTCAGGTAACAACCCAAGCATCTGTTCACCACCTCAGTCTGACCATCTGTCTGAGGATGGTAAGCAGTTGACAACTTAAGCTTTACTTTCAATTCACTGAACAAAGATTTCCAAAAATTGCTAATGAAAATCTTGTCCCTATCACTTACAATGGACTGAGGAAGACCATGTAACCTATATACTCCATCCAAGAACACTTGTGCCACTTGACTAGCAGTAAATGGGTGAGACAATGCCATGAAATGAGCATACTTACTCAACCTATCCACAATCACCATAATCACTGACTTTCCATGAGACATTGGGAGCTTTTCTATGAAATCTATTAACATTTCAGTCCAAATTCTTTCTGGTATAGGCAATGGTTGGATGAGACCATGATAAGCACTCAAGTCAGGTTTCTGCCTTTGACACATATCACAATCCCTGACCCACTGTTTAACCAATTTCTTTAATCCTTTCCAATAGAAAATTGCTCCCAACTTCTTAGCAGTTACATGTACCCCAGAATGTCCACCAATAGCATCTCCATGAAAGTGATTAATCAACTGCTTCCTCAATTCTTCATCAGCTCCCACAACCATTTTTCCTTTCCTTTTCAAAACACCATCTTGCCAAGTGTACTTGTTTCCATGGTAAGTGTTGTCAACCAATGATTGGATTAATTGTTGTACATCAATGTCAGACTGCCAGCTTCTTTTTACCTTGTCCCAAACATCACTTGCCACAGTAGAAACTGCCAATTGCAACCAAGTTCCACCATGATCACTTCTAGACAAGGCATCAGCTACCATGTTCTCACTTCCTTTCTTGTACACAATCTCATAGTCAAAGCCTAACAATTTAGGAAGCCACTTCATTTGAAAAGGGGTAGTCAATTTTTGGTTCAATAGGTACTTAAGACTGAAATGGTCTGTTCTAATCTTAAAGTGCCTATCCAACAAATAACCTTTCCACTTCTCCAAAGTTGTCACTACTGCTAGAAACTCCTTCTCATATGTTGATAATGACTGATGTTTAAGAGATAATGTTTTACTCAAATAAGCTAAAGGGTGACCATTTTGACACAATACAGCCCCAATACCTGTACCAGAAGCATCAGTTTCTATCACAAACTCTTGTTCAAAATCTGGTAACCCCAACACTGGTGCTTTGATCATAGCTTGTTTGAGTTGATTGAAAGCTTCTTCTTCAACATTAGACCACTTGAAAGCATTCTTCTTAAGCAAAGCTGTTAAAGGTTGACTAATGATTGCATAATTCTTGATGAATCTTCTATAATAACCAGTTAAACCCAGAAAACCTCTGAGTTGTTTGATTGTTTGAGGACTTGGCCAATTCTGCATAGCCTCTACTTTAGTAGGATCTGTAGCAACTCCATCAGCAGACAAAATATGGCCTAGATATTCAACTTGTGGCACAGCAAAACAACATTTACTCTTCTTGGCAAATAAGAGGTTATCTTGCATAACTTGTAACACTAGCTTTAAATGATCACAATGCTCTGCCACAGACTTGCTATATATGAGAATATCATCAAAAAACACTAGCACAAACTTCCTGAGAAAAGGCTTGAACACAGTATTCATCAATGACTGAAATGTAGATGGAGCATTTGTGAGACCAAAAGGCATTACCAGGAATTCATAGTGCCCTTCATGAGTTCTAAAAGCTGTCTTGTGGATATCACTTTCTTTCATTATTATCTGATGGTAACCTGACCTCAGATCCAATTTAGTAAACACCACAGCTCCATTCAATTCATCAATTAGTTCTTCTATCACAGGAATAGGAAACTTATCCTTAACTGTATGCTTATTCAATTCTCTATAGTCCACACACATTCTCCATGAACCATCCTTCTTTTTAACCATGACTATTGGAGATGAAAAAGGACTTTGACTAGACCTTATCACTCCAGAGTCCAACAACTCCTTGACCATTGCTTCAATTGCATCCTTTTGGTTAGGAGGGTGTCTGTATGGTCTCACATTAATGGGTTGAGTGTTTGGAACAAGAGGAATATGATGATCATGTAGCCTGTAAGGAGGTAACTTAGTTGGCACAGCAAACACACTATCATAATGATTCACAACCTTTTCCACCTCTTCATTCACTTCCTTTTGTCCCTTAATTTGACACAAAGAAACTGGATACACACAAAAAGCCATAGAAGATAACTCTGCCTGCCTAAATTGAGCATTTCTAGTAGCATTCTTACCCTGCATCCAGTGAATAGTAGAAGTTGTTGTTCCTCTCAACACAATTCTTCTACCATTATACATGAATTTCATAGTCAATTTCTTAAAATCACACAACATTTCTCCCAATGTAGAAAGCCACTGGACTCCCAAAACCATTTCACAACCCCCAAGTGGTAACAACATCACATCACTGACAAAAGTTTGACCTTGAAAAGTCCATTTGAACCCTCTACACTCATAAGTGCTCAACATGTCTTGACCATTGGCCATAGAAACCTTAAGAGGTGATGTTCTAATCAATTTGCAGCCTAAATTTTTAGTAGTAGTTTCATCCAGAAAATTGTGAGTACTTCCTGAATCTACCAAAGTATGCAAAGTCTTCTTTCCTACCACACCCTTAACCCTCATGGTTTGATATGAATTAACACTTGACAAAGCATTCAAAGAGATTTGTGGACTTTCAATATTTTGCAAATCAGTTTCCACTTGTTCATCTTCCTGACAATCCTCCCATATTTCAACATTATTCTCATCCAAACACTCCTTATCTATTTCACAAATCACTTCCAAAGAATGTAACTGACCACTACACTTATGCCCAGGAAAATACCTTTGTTCACAGTAAAAACATTGGTTTTTTGCCCTTTTCTCCTCTAACTCTTTTTGAGTCAACTGTTTTCTATAAGGCATGTTATTATTGGTTGTTTTAGTTGCAGGCAAAGCCAAGGTCTGAGTAGCAGGTTTTGGCAAGATCCCATTACCTCTATTGCTATAATTGACATTAGCAGATCTAGCAATTGATGGTTCAGAATTATACCTTGCTTTCATAGCAGTATTGGTAGCTTCTTGCATTCTTGCCATGCAAAATGCATCAGACAATGTGATCAACTTGAACATCCTTATAGGCATGAAAATCTCATCCTTCAATCCTCCAAGAAAGAGACTCACAGTAATAGATTCAGGCAAATCAACTCTATTCAACAAACTTTCAAACTGATCTTGATAAGACTGCACACTACCAGTTTGTTTCAAGTTCTTCAAATCCACCATGGGATTATCAAAAGCTGCTCCAAATCTTTCCAGTACTTCTTGCTCATACAACTCCCAAGAACAACCTTCACCATTTCTTCTAATGAACTGTTGATGCCAAGTGAGGGCCCTATCATACACATGCATAGATGCCATCTCCACTTTCATGTGATCTTGAACATTGTCAATTTTGAAGAACTGATTGCATCTGAAAACCCAACCTTTCACATCATCACCATTGAATTTAGGAAATTCAATCTTAGACATCCTACCATATGGCACCATTTGTTGACCACCATTTTGGCCACCATTTCTTGGAACTGGGCCACCACCATTATTTCCATGACTTGTTCCTTCTCCACTTATGTTTCTTGCCAATTGCTGTTGGAACACGTTTTGTTGTTGCACAATATCAGCCAATCTCTGGTTGATGCCCTCAAGAACAGCAGCAAAGCCATTAACAGTTTCATTTATAGACTCTACAGTTGGAGTTGTTGTCATTTGAGTTGCTCTTGTATTCACCACCATCTCAGTATTGTTACTACACATCAACTATTGGAGTAACAATTACTAGATCTTGCTCTGACCACCCAAATCAACTGCTGCTGATCAGCTTGTTCGAAGCTAAAAAATTTAATGAGAATATCTGTTAGCCTCGTGATCGTACAGTTATTTGGCACTGGTCTGATGTAATAGAGCAAGTGAAATCATGGGTGACTGATTTCGTGACCGGAAAATCTTGTTACGTCGCCGGAATTTGACCGGAGAAGACAACCGGACATTCAAGAACAACAGTGTACTATTCTTGAAAATGAGTGCCAGGAAGGCGCTCTGATACCAATTGAAACACTCTTATCTTGAAATCACTAAAGAAATGGAAGATAAGGATTCAATGGCAACAATATTCACTAATCTATAGATTTAGAAACAAGAATAGTGAAGGGATTGTTATTGATGAATGAGTTTGTTACAGAGTAGGAGAATTACAAAGAGGAAGTTGTTATGAAAACTGAATGAATGATGAAAAAGATTACAAGTGAAGTATTTAAGCTAAATGGGTGGTTTTGGCGCCAAAACCCCCTAACAGAATAGTTTGACTTTTAGTCCTTTGACTTTCACTAATTGACTTTTGTTGACTTTATCAATTGAGCATGTATCAATTTGATGAGACCAGCATTAATAATAGCCCCCAACACGGTAGCAGTTTCAATCAACCCCGCCTTAAAAAACGCAAAAAGAATACCAAGTCAACAACTGTTAGGGTTTATTGCAAGGCCAAAACCCACCACTCTCTTGCCATTCATGATGGAAAGGTTGTTCGTGCACCTGTCAACCCTTACGATCCTCTTCAGGTGCATTTCACATTATTATTATTATTATTATTATTATTATTATTATTATTATTATTATTATTATTATTATTATTATTATTATTATTATTATTATTATTATTTATGGTTTTGTTTGTAAAATTTAGGTAACAGGTCCCTTTGTGTGTTTCATACAGTTTTTTGGGATACAACAATGCATGACATATAGAAAGTCTTCGGGAGTGTGTTTTGAAGTAGATTTATCTTATTAATGTTTTTGCAAATAAACCTTCTTCAAATCTTTTCTTTTTTCTTGGGTAATCATCGTCATTTATGAACTTTTTAGCCGACTAATCCACGGGTCTAAACCCACCACCAAACAGATTCAAACCGGCTAAGCCCTCATTTTTCAGGAGGTTGGCATATGGCCACTTGAGGTTACTACTGAGACCTCATATATTTTAGTGGTAGTTTTTACCTCTAAGCGACCCCTGAGTGGTTGTAAACATCCAAATCTTAAAATAGTGTTTGACAGACACTACAAACTTCATGACATTTGCTCACTAAAGCAAGTGTGAGCAAAAAATAAGAAAAAGAGTCACTAAAAGCTATTTTATTAACTCCCACTAAAAAACAATAAAGGGATCACTAAAAGTCTATTGTTACTAAATGTTTAGTGAGCAAAAGTTCAAAACTTTCCACTACAATGACTAAACTTTTCAGTCAGTAAAGCCTTTACTAGTTTCCTGTAAAATCAGTTATATATCTTTGTTCTTTTAAGCTGTATAGATATCCAAAATAACTAAAACATTGCACAAATACAAAGAATTGCAATTTAAAGAACAGTTCAAGATTGAAAGAGAGATATGATGAAATAACTTTATACGTCAAGTGGTGTCCTGCATTTCTCAACTGTATAAAAACAAGTATGCTCTAAAACAATCTTAAAATTTACTAAACAACAACAGAAGTATTCCAGAATGTATGTTTCATTACAGCCATGCTCATAAACCATCTTCGTCACTCCATCACACCAACATCTGCAATGAAATAACAATTATTACCATCTTTCAGTTACAACAGACGAGGTTGTTTAGTCAAATGCATATTTATAACTAATAGTAACTAATCTGAAAAAGAGATACCTCAAAAGATTCAAAAGGCGTTCATGATAATGCAATCCCTTACACCTCTATAGTCTTTTTAGATTTTGATTATGCTGTGCGACAACACAATAAAGTAATAACATATTTTTAGTGTATGGTAAACATTCTATTTACATGTGTAAAAAAAGCTCGTGGTTTAATAAACTGCTAAGCAATGTCACCTCAGCGCCGCATCATCAGGGTACCAATAACACACAACCACTAAGATACTCTCCTAGCAAAAAACCCAATAACACGTTATTGGTACCTCACACACACCCACAAATGGGACGAACGGCGTATGTGTGTGTTGGCTATGGGATGTTTGGTGGACGAATGGCGATAGCCACGGTACACGAACGGCGATGCCGTTGGTACATCAAGGGACGAACGGCGTTTGCTCCAGCCTCTATGCCGAGCTCTCTAAGTATAAACCAGTTATCTCCATCGAAACACTTGACACTTCTATATAATAAACCTATAAAATCATCAAACATTTCCCACATGTTTCACCAATTTGTTTCTCTTTGAAACAGCATTGGATTAAATACGAGAATGTTGAACTCGGTTATCCCTCTATAGCCTTAATCAACAAAGCCACTGGTCAAGCTATCAAACACTCGATTGGTGTAACTTATCCGGTATGCTATTCTATAAGGCTATTCTATCCTTACTTGGCACCAAAAGAATTTATTTACATTGATTGGTTATATTATATATATAAATCAAAGACTTCTTATCACAGGTCTCTCTGTGTGTAACTTCCTTTTCAGGTTCAGCTGAAGAAATACAACCCCAATGAACTCGACAAGTCTATTCTTTGGAGTGTGAGCAAGTTGGATGATGGATATAGGGCAGTTAAAGCAATTGACAATACTCACCTTAATTTAGATGCTGCAATGAAAGATACTAAGAAACATGGTGGGGTGCATGATGTCGCAGTAAACATTGTTCTATGGGATTGGCATGGAGGAAATAACCATAGGTGGACCATCATCTCTTATTGTAAGTTTCACAACACAAACTTTACTTATTTATAGTACTATTTTAATTACTCATTTGCACTTTTTCAGCATCAAATCTTTCACTACATCTTATTTGTTCTATGATTTCTACACAATCGCGTGCACAATATTCACCTATTTGTAGATACTCATCTAATGCATTAGGTGATATCCTGTAAGCCAATTGGCGTAGGGCACATGTGCATTTCATAATCATACTAAAACTCATTATACCTGAAGCATTGGGTCATTGTCTAAAGAAATCAAAATGCGCAGAAAGAGGATGATTAGTTTCAATATATGTTTCAATACCTTGGACTATTTCTAAAAATAGTTTATGGCTCATACGGTAACGGCGTTGAAACTGTTCGTCCGTATACTTTGGTTCGTCATCGAAATAGTCGCCCCTTAGACATGTTTCAGCAACTTCACGTTCACGACGGATATATCTACGACGATGTGATGGACCGGCTTCTTGGTTTTGCAACAGTTGCTCGTTTTCAAACTCTTGGATAATCATCTCTAGCTCCTCGATCTCTCCAAAGTCGCTAACACTAGAATACGATGTGTTTTCATGTTTCTTACTTTTAAATTTAAGAGTTTTAGTATGTTTGGTATTTGATAGAAGTGTGTAAAATATGTTTGGTATTTATAGTGTAAATTTAAGTTGGGTTAAAAAAAAAAAAAAATAAAAAAAAAAAATAAAAAAAACGTTTACGTTGCAAAAAATAAACTTTACACAACATTTAAATCTAAAACCTGCAGAATCGTACAAACAATCCCTCGTCGTGGCCACGAGTAGAAGGAGGACGGCGAGCAACGGCGAGCATATCACGGGGTGGCGGCGAGCTCGGCGAGGCTGCCACCTAGGACGACGACGACGAAAAACCAACCACACCGAATGCTCTTAGTACTTGTCTGCTCTTTAATAAACATAAAAAGCGGAATTGGATGGCGAACACAATATCTTATGAAAGTCAATCTATCTCTTGTTGGATTATAAAATGGTTATAAATGAAAATTATGCTGTATCATTTGTTTTGGAAAACGAAATGCATCAGCCTTTATAAATGTACCAGTGAACAGATTTTATCATAATTTAGCGAAGATTATCGCCATTGTGGTGTGTGATTAAAAATCTGCTTGATGTTAGAAAATTTAGTGTACTGAAGGGATGAGTTCACACTTGGTAATGGGTTTGGAGGTACGGAGTGTACATCCATTTGGTCCATGAACACCCTGACTCAATAGTGGTTATACTAGTATGAATCTGTTTCTGCTAGTAGAATTTGTTTCTGCTAGTGGAATCTGTCTCTGCTGATTTGATTCTGCTGATGATGGATTCTACTGATGATGGATTCTGCTAGTAGAATCTGCTGCTAGAATGATTCTGCTGACGGCATTAGTTTATTCTGCTGCTCGTTTTTAACCACTGATTCCTACTATTATGGAAAGTATTATGTTATAATTAATGGGCCGTTAATTATACATAATTCCATGGGCTAGGTTTGAGTATTCTCTATTATAAATAGAGGTCATAACACATCTGCATGGAGATACGAAATCACTAAACCCTAAACACTTGAATACGCATCTGGTTCTTGATTTGTGCCTAAAACAAGAACATCACTTGGTCTTATCCCATAGAGATATTCGTGTAACCCAGGCAAAGGGTCGAATAGTTTCTATTGGAAAGTGATACCACGATTTCAAGTGAATATCCGGTACCTTATTGATTATCTTAACCCTAATCTGGGAACTTGTTAACTCATTATAACCAACAATCAATAGAAACTATTAGTGATAATCAATGGCTGCTGCTATGAGACAAATGGCTGCTAACTTTTCCAAGTTGGAAAAGTTTGAAGGTGTTGATTTCAGAAGATGGCAAAAGAAGATGCACTTCTTGTTGTCAAGTATGAATGTGGTTTATGTTCTGACAACTGAGATTCCAGAAGATTTTGGAGATGATGCTACTATGGATCAGATGAGGGCAAGAAGCAAATGGGAGAATGATGATTATGTTTGCAGAGGTTTAATTCTTAATGGTATGTCTGATTCTCTATTTGATATTTATCAGAATGTTGAAACTTCTCAAGAACTATGGGATTCCTTGGAAGCCAAGTATATGGCTGAGGATGCATCAAGTAAGAAGTTCCTTGTAAGTAATTTTAACAATTACAAAATGGTTGATTCTAGACCTGTCATGGAACAATACAATGAACTTCTTAGTATACTTGGTCGATTCACACAACACAAGATGAACATGGATGAGGCTATTTCAGTCTCTTGTATCATCGATAAACTGCCTCCTTCTTGGAAAGATTTCAAGCATATGCTTAAGCATAAGAAGGAGGAGTTAACTCTTGTTGAGTTGGGCGGTCACTTGCGCATTGAGGATTCACTCAAAGCTCAATACATTGACAAGCCAAAGAGTAGCACTGCTACTGGTCCATCAGTTGTCAATATGGTGGAGCATAATAACTCCACCAAGTACAATGACAACAAGGGCAAGCGTAAGCATCAAGATAACACCAAATCTGATCTTAACAAGAAACCTAAGGTGACTTGTTGGAAGTGTGGGAAACTTGGAAACTTCAGGAAAGATTGCAAGGGTGGTAAAGTTGGAAACAAATCCAATGGATCAGGCACAGGTGGAGGGAATGGTAACACCAATTCTCTGAAAGGTCAGAATGTGTTTAATAAGTCTTTTGAGATTTATTATGTTACATATATATATATATATATATATATATATATATATATATATATATATATATATATATATATATATATATATATATATATATATATATATATATATCTGACATTTACTTTGTGCAGGATGATGATGTTGCGTGGTGGGTTGACTCTGGTGCAACAATTCATGTGTGTAAAGATAGAAGTTGGTTCAAGACCTATGAGTCAATGAATGATGGTTCTATTCTTCATATGGGAAACGAGTCAACTGCCCTGGTGCATGGAAAAGGATGTGTTGATTTGAAGTTTAGTTCTGGAAAGATTGTTTCTTTATTTAATGTTTTACATGTTCCTGATATTAGAAAGAATTTGGTTTCTAGTAGTGTTTTGAATAATTGTGGTTATAAACAAGTTATTGAATCTGATAAGTTTGTTTTGTCTAAGAATGGTGTGTTTATTGGTTTTGGTTATTTGTGTAATCAAATGTTCAGACTTAATATTGTTCATGATAATATTGATTCTGCCTTTATATCTACTTCTAAACTTTATGATTCAAACCTATGACATGCAAGACTTGGCCATGTACACTTTAAAAGAATGCAAGATATGTCCAAGGATGGGTTAATACCAGCTTTTGATATGAACACTGAAAAGTGTAAAACTTGTATGTTGAACAAGATAACTAAGAAACCTTTTCAAGGAGTAAAACGTGAAACTAAAGTTTTGGAGTTAATTCACAGTGACCTTTGTGATTTACATTCTACTCCCTCTTTGGGGAATAAGAAATACTCTGTGACTTTTATTGATGATGCTTCTAGGTTTTGTCATGTTTATTTATTACATTCTAAAGATGAAACATTAGATAAATTTAAAGTATTTAAAACTGAAGTTGAATTGCAACAAAGTTCCCTGATCAAAATATTAAGGACTGATAGGGGAGGTGAGTACATGGATACTCTGTATTTTAAGTCTGTTGGTATAATCCATGAAACAACTGATCCCTATACTCCTCAGCAAAATGGTATTTCTGAAAGGAAAAACAGGGTGCTGAAGGAGATGGTTAATTCCATGTTGTCCTATTCAGGACTGAGTCAAGGGTTCTGGGGTGAAGCTATGTTAACAGCTTGCTATTTATTAAATAGGGTTCCCAACAAAAGGAACAAAGTTACCCCTTATGAACTTTGGACTAAAAAGAAACCTAACCTTAATTATCTTAGGATATGGGGTTGTAGGGCTGTTGTAATACTCCCTGATCCAAAGCAGAAAACTTTGGGAGAAGAGGCATTGAATGCATCTTTGTTGGATATGCTGAGCATTCCAAGGCATATAGGTTTTATGTTATAGAACCTAATGAGTCTGTTTCAATTAACTCAATAATTGAATCTAGGGATGCACTCTTTGATGAGAACAGATTCTCACCTATCCCTAGACCAAGTCAAAGGATTCCAAATGGAACCAATGACAATGGTGTTTCAGAAGTATCTGATGAGGTTCCTGTTGAGGTTGTGGAACAACAACCTGAACCTGAGCTCAGAAGGAGCAATAGGGTGAGGACTCCAAAATCATTTGGACCTGAGTTTCAATTATACTTAATTGAAGGTACAAGGAGTGAGGTCTCTGACCAATACTCCTATTGCTTCATTGTGGAGGATGATCCCAAAACATTTGAAGAATCAATGACGTCCCAGGATGTTGCTTTCTGGAAAGAAGCAATTAATGATGAAATGGACTCTATCATGGGCAATAACACTTATGTGTTGACTGATCTACCACCTGGTTGCAAACCTCTAGGTAGCAAATGGATTTTCAAAAAGAAAATGAAGGTAGATGGAACTGTTGAAAAGTTCAAGGCAAGATTAGTTATTCAAGGCTTTAAACAAAAGTCAGGAATAGACTACTTTGATACTTATGCTCCAGTGGCAAGTATCAGTACCATAAGATTGCTGATTGCTTTGGCATCAATTCACAATCTGGTTATTCATCAGACGGATGTGAAGACAGCTTTCTTGAATGGTGATTTAGATGAGGAGGTTTACATGAACCAACCTCAGGGCTTCATCATGCCTGGCAATGAAAACAAGGTGTGTAAACTGATTAAGTCTCTTTATGGACTAAAACAGGCACCTAAGCAATGGCATCAAAAGTTTGATGAAGTGGTTTTGTCTAGTGGTTATTTACTTAATCAAGCTGACAAATGTGTATATAGCAAATTTGATGAATCTGGTAAAGGAGTCATCATTTGTCTATATGTTGATGACATGTTGATCTTTGGCACTGACCAAAATCAAGTTGATCTTACAAAAGAATTTTTGTCATCAAAGTTCTCCATGAAGGATATGGGGGAGGCTGATGTTATCCTTGGTATTAGGATTAAACATGAAAGTAACAAAATTTCTATATCTCAGTCTCATTACATTGAGAAGGTGTTAAAGAAATTTAATTACTTTGATTGTACTCCAGTGAGTACTCCCATGGATACAAGTGAGAAGCTAATGCCTAATACTGGCAAAGCTGTATCTCAACTTGAGTATTCTCAGGTGATTGGCTGCTTGATGTATGCCATGACTTGTACAAGACCTGATGATGAGGCGAAAAATGATCCGTTTTTAGGGGGTCATTTAAGCCCGAATCCGACTTTATTTGATCAAATATTGCCCTAAATCGTTCCTTTTGTGATTTTAGGTACTTGGAGAGTGAATTCTGGAAAAGAAGCCATTTTGGACGTTTTTGGAGCATAAAAGTGAAGAAAACGGCAAAGTCTCAATTTTCCATGCTGGGAACAGTACATGAAGGTGTCAAGAGTAATCCCATGACGGCGTCAAACCTCAAGAATTAAAATCCGTAGTTGATGACGGCGTCACACACAGGGCGTCAAGAGTAATTTGTGTGACGGCCTAGGCCTTGACGGCGTCAGAAGTAGATCAAGGCCGTCCGAGGAAGTATTTGGCGGCGAGATGACGGTGTCACACCTTTGTTCTTGACGCCGTCATCCCTATTTTCCTATATATAGTTTTCTAGTTTTTCACATTTAAAAAGAGAGAAGTTTTGGGAAAAACCCTAAAGACGATTTTGGTGCAACTTTTACAGGTTTTTCAAGGGTTCCAAACCCTTGATACCTTGCATTGTAATTGAGATAAGTGTTCTTCTAATTCAATCAATATGTCTATGTGTTGGTTGTCTATATCTTGTTCTTGTCTCAATTCCATTATGCTAGGCTAGATCTCTTTTGTGTTTGCTTAGATCTAATGAAACCTAGATATTGATTATGTGTTGATTACTTGTTTATTCTTGTCTTGGATGAATGATTTATATGTTAGGCTTAAGAAAACTGGCAGATCTCCAAATGGTAACATGCTTGAACGTCTTAAGAAACATGAACCGAGGCGTACTAGGTCTTTATTGGTTGTATTTAATGCATGAGCCACTGTTTACAATCCCTATAGTTGTGCTGGGCATGGTGTAGGAGGAGATAAGAGCTCATAGAATTGGGGAGTTATGTATGCCACCCCATGAATGGTATTAAGGAATACAATCCGTCATCCATGCAATTATAACAAGTAATTAACGTGTAAAAGATATCTAGGGAGTAGTGAAATCTAAGTAAACACATTTTCTCCAATTACTGCTCACAACTTTAGTATAATTTAGTTTATTTTCATTTTTAGTATTTTATTGTGATTGCATTGTAGTATTGGGTTAGTTGACTAGCAACTAATTCCGCCCACTCTTCCAAAACCCGAGATTTTTACTTGCTTTCCATAAAATATAAAAATACAAAAAGAATCATCCCTCACCTTTAGAACTAGTAATTAGGCTTTCTAACCCTAGCGACACTATTCCTAAGCTGAACGATCAATCCCCCGGTACTTGTCACTATACTATACTACAACGATCAGGTACACTGCCTGGTGGGGGTTGTAAGCTTCTCGGGATCCCTCGAGAGGTAAAGCCTGTTGCGATTCCCACGCATCAAGTTTTTGGCGCCGCAGCCCGGGGAATAGTTATTGTCTAGGTTAGAATTTCTTTTTATTAGGTCTACTTGCTAGATTCCTTTCTAGTAAGATTTTATTTTTATTTTTAGGTTCTCTTTAGTCTATCTTTTTCTTTGTGCCCTTTGTTTGTAAAACCATTTTCATTTGTCTTCATGGCGGATGAGATTCCATTTAGATCATTAACAATAGAGGAACAATTAGTTTACTCAGATAGATTTGCTTCCTGTTGTTCCAATGAATTTTTAAGTGATCTTAACTATATACAAGAGGAGATAGGTGTAAAGTTTGATAGGTTTGATGAGTTATGCGCATGTGTGGCCTATATTAAACTATCATTGTTAGGATCAATCCCTTTTAGTAAGACCCTTTGGAAAAAATTTGAGGAAAGCCTCCTAACCGTGAACCAGGAGTTCAATGAATTGATGGGTTTGTATACATCACAACTTGAGGAAACAATTAAGGAGGATTTAGCCGAACATGATCATATTGAGCAAAAAGATGAATCCTTTAGGCAAATTGAACATTGTAATCAAGTTATTGAGGAAGGTTCTTATGAATCAGACTTAGAACTTGAAATGGCTAGAGAAGGATTTGAGATACTTAGCAACATGTTTAGGTTAGATTCTACTAAAATACGTGATGAGGATATAGGTGATGTTGAGAAAAGGAAGGATGAGGTAAATAACACAAACCTACAAAGTATCCCACAACTCCCATCATCACTTGAGGAATACACACCACCCGTGACTTACCCGAAAGAAGTAGAAGAGACTATAGGAGCCCCAATAGAGGTAGAACCCTTGTACCAAACACCACTAGAGGATATAGGTTTGAATATTTGTAGTGATAACCTTACTCTTAGTTCTAGGGAAGTTCCTAGTTTTGATGAACCAGAGCCTCAACCAAAACCGTTACCTAATCTTCCATCCTTGGATGAAAATTTAGGAATTAAAGTAGGTTCCGATCCACCCATCAAACCATATGGTCCGGGTAGTTTTACGTTGAAGGTAGTAGACTCTAAGCCTTGTAGAGAGGAAGCTAGCATAGGAGTGAACCATGACCTTACATACTTACATCACCCATTCATGATTGATCACAAGACACATTATGGGTTTAAACCGGGTTTATTAGGTCAAGATGGATCCCTAACTTGTAGTCTCTTGAAGTTGATTGAAAATGATCCCTTTCTAGGAGAAAATCTTAATTCACCTATTAACCCGATTGAATTAGGTAAGGTTATGATGATAGGAGCACAGCCCTTTGAGCATATAATTCATCCACGACTCTTTCCTCACATGGCATACTTCCACCAAGATGGTGTGTATCGCTACTACCACCCACACTTAATCCTAAGTGTAGGGAAAACCTCACCTTTATCCGTGAAATAAGGGTAGAGTCAGGCTCGTGACTCGAACAAAAACAAGCGCTTCTTGGGAGGCAACCCATGTTTTGTGTGATTTTATTTTTGTTTGTTTGTTATTTGCTTCCGTATGCATGTTTAATTTTTATTGTTGGTAGATCATGTTTCTAAACTAAAATGTGGAAATACTTTACTTTGTTGTTTAGCCTAGTCTTAACTCCACCTAAAAGTATTTTTGCAAAAGATAAGTGTAAGGGGAAACCCCAAATATGTTTTTAAGAAACAAACCGATCATGATTCTCCACAACATTAAATGAACATGTATATTCGTATTTGTTAGAGTCAAATGCTTGTATTGAGTCATAATGAAGTTTTGCAGGATTTTCCAGGAAGAAGGACCAAGTTTTTCCAGAAATTTTCCGGAAACTTAACATAAGAATTTCTGCAGGTCCACTCTGACGGCGTCAGAGGATTACTCTTGACGGCGTCAGGAGTTAAAATTTGGAAATTTTACTGGTTTTGTTTTTCTAACGGAGTCTTATGGTTTTTTGTGAATTATTAAGTTTTATAATCTCCAGGAGATCTGCAAACTTCATTCCACAAGCATTATATCTTATCTTGTTTTCTAGGACTTAGAAACTTATATAGGATGCCGCCGATTTTACGCGAGGTTGTCTTGTCTATTTTGTCAGGTTTTACAGGTTATGTATGACAAGAAGATGATTTATATTCTGGAAGGAAAGCTTTGATTGTTCATTTTCTTGGAGGAAGATTTAACCTGGCCACCTAATTATCCATACCGAGCGAATCAGGGGAGTATTTGATTTCATTCTCTTTACTTTTTCACTTTTACATTCTTTACTTGAACATTGGGGACAATGTTCATCTTAAGTGTAAGGGGAGGGTAAAAAGATGATACCTTACATATGCACTTTCGCTTGAGTTTGTTTTGTTTGATAGTAGATGTGTAATAAAACTATGAGAAATACTTGTTAGTGTAATTTTAGCGCCAAATTTAAAATTTTTTACAACATTTAGGAGTGAAACTTTAGCCATAGCAAGCGTCTCATGGATAGGAGATTATATGACTAGCACATAACCGTATATTCAGAAAAATTTTTCACCCAAATATGTGAGGTTCGCCTTTAGATTTGATAGGAAAAGCATTCATTATTAGTGCTTATGAGTGTACCGGTAGCATTTAGATTCTAGAACTTGCGTGAGTGATGCATCCCGAGACCGCTAGTGAGACTACATTCGTGTGGTAGGATTTACTACATGATAAGAGGCATTAGGATCACCCTTGTGTTAAACCCGTATCATAATTACTTGACCATTTAAGTCATACTACTTGACTAGTTAAGTCAACTAATTTTTCCCACACCCTTAGCGTTGTACTCATTTTTAGTACACGATACCCCTAGTACACCCCTCCGAGCCTATCTTTTCGTTTCTAACTTTAAGCATTTTACTTAAAGGAAGAATTTGTTACACCCCACTTAAATGTACACCCAAATCGCCTTAGCCTTCTGTGTATGCGCTCATTTTTAGTGCATTATTGTTATTTGTTAAACCCTAAGTTAACTTTCTAATTGATTACATGGTTGCTAAGTCGAGTCATATCCTTGTACATATTGTTTTGGGACGATTGGGACTCATGGGTAAGTACTTATTTTATAGAGTAATGGGGAAGAACATAATATTATTACCCCCATATGTGCGTTAATCTTAAAAGTGCTCCAAGTGTTTTGATTTTCTTAATTCGAGTCATTAGAATAGATTAAATGTAAAGTATGTAAAGATTCAAGTGTAAGGGGAATTTTCATTCCCTATGATGTATTATTTTGGATGGTAGGGTAAGAATGTATGCAAAAAAAAAAAAAAAAAAAAAAAAAAAAAAAAAAAAAAAAAAATCGAAAAAATCAAGAAAAAAAAAAGTAAAAAAAAAATAGAAAAAGGAAAAAGAGAAAAAACATACGGACTACCATCCCGTTTCATTCTATGTTCATTTTATGTTTTTGTTATTTCTCATTTATTAGCTTAAGTCGAGTCTAGTCTTGGCTTAGCAACGCCATATTGTACATGTAATTAACCAAGATTGTTAACTCGCCATCAGTAAAACTTCCCTTATCCAACAAAACCGTGTAATTCATATCCCTATACCTAACATTACAACCCTTTAAAAGACCTCTTTGATAGTTTATCCTAGGTGCTTACGCCATGTGGTGGAGGTTTGGTCCTTTCCCAAGCCTATGGTAATCTATTTTGCTATGACAGGTAGTGAGAGATATCTTCCATTTCCATAATGTTATATTACTTTATTACACCCGAGAGATGTGAGTATCTAAACACTATTTGTGAGGTGCTAGTGTATGACCTCCGTGCTTGTCTATTGGTCTTTAGTGGAACGATTATTTGTTGTAATTACTTTTATATTAGTGTTAAATGACCCCTAACTTGTCTTTTGAGTAGAATAAAAGCGCATTTGCTTGAGGACAAGCAAATCTCAAGTGTAAGGGTATATGATGAGGCGAAAAATGATCCGTTTTTAGGGGGTCATTTAAGCCCGAATCTGACTTTATTTGATCAAATATTGCCCTAAATCGTTCCTTTTGTGATTTTAGGTACTTGGAGAGTGAATTCTGGAAAAGAAGCCATTTTGGACGTTTTTGGAGCATAAAAGTGAAGAAAACGGCAAAGTCTCAATTTTCCATGCTGGGAACAGTACATGAAGGCGTCAAGAGTAATCCCATGACGGCGTCAAACCTCAAGAATTAAAATCCGTAGTTGATGACGGCGTCACACACAGGGCGTCAAGAGTAATTTGTGTGACGGCCTAGGCCTTGACGGCGTCAGAAGTAGATCAAGGCCGTCCGAGGAAGTATTTGGCGGTGAGATGACGGCGTCACACCTTTGTTCTTGACGCCGTCATCCCTATTTTCCTATATATAGTTTTCTAGTTTTTCACATTTAAAAAGAGAGAAGTTTTGGGAGAAACCCTAAAGACGATTTTGGTGCAACTTTTACAGGTTTTTCAAGGGTTTCAAACCCTTGATACCTTGCATTGTAATTGAGATAAGTGTTCTTCTAATTCAATCAATATGTCTATGTGTTGGTTGTCTATATCTTGTTCTTGTCTCAATTCCATTATGCTAGGCTAGATCTCTTTTGTGTTTGCTTAGATCTAATGAAACCTAGATATTGATTATGTGTTGATTACTTGTTTATTCTTGTCTTGGATGAATAATTTATATGTTAGGCTTAAGAAAACTGGCAGATCTCCAAATGGTAACATGCTTGAACGTCTTAAGAAACATGAACCGAGGCGTACTAGGTCTTTATTGGTTGTATTTAATACATGAGCCACTGTTTACAATCCCTATAGTTGTGCTGGGCATGGTGTAGGAGGAGATAAGAGCTCATAGAATTGGGGAGTTATGTATGCCACCCCATGAATGGTATTAAGGAATATAATCCGTCATCCATGCAATTATAACAAGTAATTAACGTGTAAAAGATATCTAGGGAGTAGTGAAATCTAAGTAAACACATTTTCTCCAATTACTGCTCACAACTTTAGTATAATTTAGTTTATTTTCATTTTTAGTATTTTATTTTGATTGCATTGTAGTATTGGGTTAGTTGACTAGCAACTAATTCCGCCCACTCTTCCAAAACCCGAGATTTTACTTGCTTTCCATAAAATATAAAAATACAAAAAGAATCATCCCTCACCTTTAGAACTAGTAATTAGGCTTTCTAACCCTAGCGACACTATTCCTAAGCTGAACGATCAATCCCCCGGTACTTGTCACTATACTATACTACAACGATCAGGTACACTGCCTAGTGGGGGTTGTAAGCTTCTCGGGATCCCTCGAGAGGTAAATCCTGTTGCGATTCCCACGCATCACCTGACATTGCTTTTGCTGTGGGTAAACTAAGCAGGTATACTAGTAATCATAGTGCTCATCATTGGCAAGCAATTCAGAGGGTCTTTAAGTATTTGAAGAGAACTATGGATTATAGTCTCTCATATATTGGTTATCCTTCAGTATTAGAAGGATACATTGATGCAAGTTGGATCAGTAACACTGAAGACAATTCGTCTACCAGTGGCTGGGTATTCCTACTTGGTGGAGGTGCAATTTCTTGGGCATCCAAGAAACAAACTTGCATTACCAGTTCAACCATGGAATCTGAATTTGTGGCTTTAGCAGCTGCTGGCAAAGAAGCTGAATGGTTGAAAAACTTGCTTCTTGAGATTCCGTTATGGCCTAAACCTATAGCACCTATTTCTATCCGTTGTGATAGTGCTGCTACATTGGCAAAGGCTTATAGCCAGATGTACAATGGGAAGTCTAGACATATAGGTGTCAGGCATAGCATGATTCGTGAGCTTATCATGAATGGGGTGGTATCTATAGTGTTTGTTAAATCTCAACAAAACTTAGTTGATCACTTGACGAAGGGTTTGGCTAGAGACTTGGTTTAGAAGTCTGCTAAAGGGATGGGTTTAAGTCCAACTTAGTCACTGAATGCAAGGATACCCAACTCCCTTCTAAGGAAACTTGGAAGCTGAGTTCAATGTGGAAAGCTGATCATTTAGTGGACTGAAGCACATGTATCACAAACATCCCAAGGTTGTGCTTGTTATCTGCTGGAAAGGAGGATGAAGTCATAACTTCTTAATGGTTAATTTTCTTTGAAAAAGTGCTAAGAAGGAGCATGAATTAAAGATGAACCACCTATGTGAATGTTGAAGTTTTGCCGCTTCAGGAAGCTTTGGACTTTTAGCTTTTACAACATTTATGAATTGGATATGGACACATGGCTTGTATAGTGTCAGGAGTATTTTAGTGTTTGAAAACTTGTGTGTATTTATCATCAGGTATTCAAATGGGTTGAAGGGTTCAATTCTTAGAACACCCTGATTCTCGAATATTTGAAAGTATATGTACTAATGTGGAAATTCAATCCTCAGGATATTTTCATTTATGCACTTGTTTTGTTTTGTGTTTAATTTTTCATGCAAAGGAAGTGAACTAAATTTGGGGAGGATTGTTAAAAAATTTAGTGCACTGAAGGGATGAGTTCACACTTGGTAATGGGTTTGGAAGTACGGAGTGTACATCCATTTGGTCCATGAAAACCCTGACTCAATAGTGGTTATACTAGTATGAATCTGTTTCTGCTAGTAGAATCTGTTTCTGCTAGTGGAATCTGTCTCTGCTGATTTGATTCTGCTGATGATGGATTCTGCTAGTAGAATCTGCTGCTAGAATGATTCTGCTGACGGCATTAGTTTATTCTGCTGCTCGTTTTTAACCACTGATTCCTACTATTATGGAAAGTATTATGTTATAATTAATGGGCCGTTAATTATACATAATTCCATGGGCTAGGTTTGAGTATTCTCTATTATAAATAGAGGTCATAACACATCTACATGGAGATACGAAATCACAAAACCCTAAACACTTGAATACGCATCTGGTTCTTGATTTGTGCCTAAAACAAGAACATCACTTGGTCTTATCCCATAGAGATATTCGTGTAACCCAGGCATAGGATCGAATAGTTTCTATTGGAAAGTGATACCACGATTTCAAGTGAATATCCGATACCTTATTGATTATCCTAACCCTATGCCGAGCTCTCTAAGTATAAACCAGTTATCTCCATCGAAACACTTGACACTTCTATATAATAAACCTATAAAATCATCAAACATTTCCCACATGTTTCACCAATTTGTTTCTCTTTGAAACAGCATTGGATTAAATACGAGAATGTTGAACTCGGTTATCCCTCTATAGCCTTAATCAACAAAGCCACTGGTCAAGCTATCAAACACTCGATTGGTGTAACTTATCCGGTATGCTATTCTATAAGGCTATTCTATCCTTACTTGGCACCAAAAGAATTTATTTACATTGATTGGTTATATTATATATATAAATCAAAGACTTCTTATCACAGGTCTCTCTGTGTGTAACTGCCTTTACAGGTTCAGCTGAAGAAATACAACCCCAATGAACTCGACAAGTCTATTCTTTGGAGTGTGAGCAAGTTGGATGATGGATATAGGGCAGTTAAAGCAATTGACAATACTCACCTTAATTTAGATGCTGCAATGAAAGATACTAAGAAACATGGTGGGGTGCATGATGTCGCAGTAAACATTGTTCTATGGGATTGGCATGGAGGAAATAACCATAGGTGGACCATCATCTCTTATTGTAAGTTTCACAACACAAACTTTACTTATTTATAGTACTATTTTAATTACTCATTTGCACTTTTTCAGCATCAAATCTTTCACTACATCTTATTTGTTCTATGATTTCTACACAATCGCGTGCACAATATTCACCTATTTGTAGATACTCATCTAATGCATTAGGTGATATCCTGTAAGCCAATTGGCGTAGGGCACATGTGCATTTCATAATCATACTAAAACTCATTATACCTGAAGCATTGGGTCGTTGTCTAAAGAAATCAAAATGCGCAGAAAGAGGATGATTAGTTTCAATATATGTTTCAATACCTTGGACTATTTCTAAAAATAGTTTATGGCTAATACGGTAACGGCGTTGAAACTGTTCGTCCGTATACTTTGGTTCGTCATCGAAATAGTCGCCCCTTAGACATGTTTCAGCAACTTCACGTTCACGACGGATATATCTACGACGATGTGATGGACCGGCTTCTTGGTTTTGCAACAGTTGCTCGTTTTCAAACTCTTGGATAATCATCTCTAGCTCCTCGATCTCTCCAAAGTCGCTAACACTAGAATACGATGTGTTCTCATGTTTCTTACTTTTAAATTTAAGAGTTTTAGTATGTTTGGTATTTGATAGAAGTGTGTAAAATATGTTTGGTATTTATAGTGTAAATTTAAGTTGGGTTAAAAAAAAAAAAAAAAAAACGTTTACGTTGCAAAAAATAAACTTTACACAACATTTAAATCTAAAACCTGCAGAATCGTACAAACAATCCCTCGTCGTGGCCACGAGTAGAAGGAGGACGGCGAGCAACGGCGAGCGTATCACGGGGTGGCGGCGAGCTCGGCGAGGCTGCCACCTAGGACGACGACGACGAAAAACCAACCACACCGAATGCTCTTAGTACTTGTCTGCTCTTTAATAAACATAAAAAGCGGAATTGGATGGCGAACACAATATCTTATGAAAGTCAATCTATCTCTTGTTGGATTATAAAATGGTTATAAATGAAAATTATGCTGTATCATTTGTTTTGGAAAACGAAATGCATCAGCCTTTATAAATGTACCAGTGAACAGATTTTATCATAATTTAGCGAAGATTATCGCCATTGTGGTGTGTGATTAAAAATCTGCTTGATGTTAGAAAATTTAGTGTACTGAAGGGATGAGTTCACACTTGGTAATGGGTTTGGAGGTACGGAGTGTACATCTATTTGGTCCATGAACACCCTGACTCAATAGTGGTTATACTAGTATGAATCTGTTTCTGCTAGTAGAATTTGTTTCTGCTAGTGGAATCTGTCTCTGCTGATTTGATTCTGCTGATGATGGATTCTACTGATGATGGATTCTGCTAGTAGAATCTGCTGCTAGAATGATTCTGCTGACGGCATTAGTTTATTCTGCTGCTCGTTTTTAACCACTGATTCCTACTATTATGGAAAGTATTATGTTATAATTAATGGGCCGTTAATTATACATAATTCCATGGGCTAGGTTTGAGTATTCTCTATTATAAATAGAGGTCATAACACATCTGCATGGAGATACGAAATCACTAAACCCTAAACACTTGAATACGCATCTGGTTCTTGATTTGTGCCTAAAACAAGAACATCACTTGGTCTTATCCCATAGAGATATTCGTGTAACCCAGGCAAAGGGTCGAATAGTTTCTATTGGAAAGTGATACCACGATTTCAAGTGAATATCCGGTACCTTATTGATTATCTTAACCCTAATCTGGGAACTTGTTAACTCATTATAACCAACAATCAATAGAAACTATTAGTGATAATCAATGGCTGCTGCTATGAGACAAATGGCTGCTAACTTTTCCAAGTTGGAAAAGTTTGAAGGTGTTGATTTCAGAAGATGGCAAAAGAAGATGCACTTCTTGTTGTCAAGTATGAATGTGGTTTATGTTCTGACAACTGAGATTCCAGAAGATTTTGGAGATGATGCTACTATGGATCAGATGAGGGCAAGAAGCAAATGGGAGAATGATGATTATGTTTGCAGAGGTTTAATTCTTAATGGTATGTCTGATTCTCTATTTGATATTTATCAGAATGTTGAAACTTCTCAAGAACTATGGGATTCCTTGGAAGCCAAGTATATGGCTGAGGATGCATCAAGTAAGAAGTTCCTTGTAAGTAATTTTAACAATTACAAAATGGTTGATTCTAGACCTGTCATGGAACAATACAATGAACTTCTTAGTATACTTGGTCGATTCACACAACACAAGATGAACATGGATGAGGCTATTTCAGTCTCTTGTATCATCGATAAACTGCCTCCTTCTTGGAAAGATTTCAAGCATATGCTTAAGCATAAGAAGGAGGAGTTAACTCTTGTTGAGTTGGGCGGTCACTTGCGCATTGAGGATTCACTCAAAGCTCAATACATTGACAAGCCAAAGAGTAGCACTGCTACTGGTCCATCAGTTGTCAATATGGTGGAGCATAATAACTCCACCAAGTACAATGACAACAAGGGCAAGCGTAAGCATCAAGATAACACCAAATCTGATCTTAACAAGAAACCTAAGGTGACTTGTTGGAAGTGTGGGAAACTTGGAAACTTCAGGAAAGATTGCAAGGGTGGTAAAGTTGGAAACAAATCCAATGGATCAGGCACAGGTGGAGGGAATGGTAACACCAATTCTCTGAAAGGTCAGAATGTGTTTAATAAGTCTTTTGAGATTTATTATGTTACATATATATATATATATATATATATATATATATATATATATATATATATATATATATATATATATATATATATATATATATATATATATATATCTGACATTTACTTTGTGCAGGATGATGATGTTGCGTGGTGGGTTGACTCTGGTGCAACAATTCATGTGTGTAAAGATAGAAGTTGGTTCAAGACCTATGAGTCAATGAATGATGGTTCTATTCTTCATATGGGAAACGAGTCAACTGCCCTGGTGCATGGAAAAGGATGTGTTGATTTGAAGTTTAGTTCTGGAAAGATTGTTTCTTTATTTAATGTTTTACATGTTCCTGATATTAGAAAGAATTTGGTTTCTAGTAGTGTTTTGAATAATTGTGGTTATAAACAAGTTATTGAATCTGATAAGTTTGTTTTGTCTAAGAATGGTGTGTTTATTGGTTTTGGTTATTTGTGTAATCAAATGTTCAGACTTAATATTGTTCATGATAATATTGATTCTGCCTTTATATCTACTTCTAAACTTTATGATTCAAACCTATGACATGCAAGACTTGGCCATGTACACTTTAAAAGAATGCAAGATATGTCCAAGGATGGGTTAATACCAGCTTTTGATATGAACACTGAAAAGTGTAAAACTTGTATGTTGAACAAGATAACTAAGAAACCTTTTCAAGGAGTAAAACGTGAAACTAAAGTTTTGGAGTTAATTCACATTGACCTTTGTGATTTACATTCTACTCCCTCTTTGGGGAATAAGAAATACTCTGTGACTTTTATTGATGATGCTTCTAGGTTTTGTCATGTTTATTTATTACATTCTAAAGATGAAACATTAGATAAATTTAAAGTATTTAAAACTGAAGTTGAATTGCAACAAAGTTCCCTGATCAAAATATTAAGGACTGATAGGGGAGGTGAGTACATGGATACTCTGTATTTTAAGTCTGTTGGTATAATCCATGAAACAACTGATCCCTATACTCCTCAGCAAAATGGTATTTCTGAAAGGAAAAACAGGGTGCTGAAGGAGATGGTTAATTCCATGTTGTCCTATTCAGGACTGAGTCAAGGGTTCTGGGGTGAAGCTATGTTAACAGCTTGCTATTTATTAAATAGGGTTCCCAACAAAAGGAACAAAGTTACCCCTTATGAACTTTGGACTAAAAAGAAACCTAACCTTAATTATCTTAGGATATGGGGTTGTAGGGCTGTTGTAATACTCCCTGATCCAAAGCAGAAAACTTTGGGAGAAGAGGCATTGAATGCATCTTTGTTGGATATGCTGAGCATTCCAAGGCATATAGGTTTTATGTTATAGAACCTAATGAGTCTGTTTCAATTAACTCAATAATTGAATCTAGGGATGCACTCTTTGATGAGAACAGATTCTCACCTATCCCTAGACCAAGTCAAAGGATTCCAAATGGAACCAATGACAATGGTGTTTCAGAAGTATCTGATGAGGTTCCTGCTGAGGTTCCTGTTGAGGTTGTGGAACAACAACCTGAACCTGAGCTCAGAAGGAGCAATAGGGTGAGGACTCCAAAATCATTTGGACCTGAGTTTCAATTATACTTAATTGAAGGTACAAGGAGTGAGGTCTCTGACCAATACTCCTATTGCTTCATTGTGGAGGATGATCCCAAAACATTTGAAGAATCAATGACGTCCCAGGATGTTGCTTTCTGGAAAGAAGCAATTAATGATGAAATGGACTCTATCATGGGCAATAACACTTATGTGTTGACTGATCTACCACCTGGTTGCAAACCTCTAGGTAGCAAATGGATTTTCAAAAAGAAAATGAAGGTAGATGGAACTGTTGAAAAGTTCAAGGCAAGATTAGTTATTCAAGGCTTTAAACAAAAGTCAGGAATAGACTACTTTGATACTTATGCTCCAGTGGCAAGTATCAGTACCATAAGATTGCTGATTGCTTTGGCATCAATTCACAATCTGGTTATTCATCAGACGGATGTGAAGACAGCTTTCTTGAATGGTGATTTAGATGAGGAGGTTTACATGAACCAACCTCAGGGCTTCATCATGCCTGGCAATGAAAACAAGGTGTGTAAACTGATTAAGTCTCTTTATGGACTAAAACAGGCACCTAAGCAATGGCATCAAAAGTTTGATGAAGTGGTTTTGTCTAGTGGTTATTTACTTAATCAAGCTGACAAATGTGTATATAGCAAATTTGATGAATCTGGTAAAGGAGTCATCATTTGTCTATATGTTGATGACATGTTGATCTTTGGCACTGACCAAAATCAAGTTGATCTTACAAAAGAATTTTTGTCATCAAAGTTCTCCATGAAGGATATGGGGGAGGCTGATGTTATCCTTGGTATTAGGATTAAACATGAAAGTAACAAAATTTCTATATCTCAGTCTCATTACATTGAGAAGGTGTTAAAGAAATTTAATTACTTTGATTGTACTCCAGTGAGTACTCCCATGGATACAAGTGAGAAGCTAATGCCTAATACTGGCAAAGCTGTATCTCAACTTGAGTATTCTCAGGTGATTGGCTGCTTGATGTATGCCATGACTTGTACAAGACCTGATGATGAGGCGAAAAATGATCCGTTTTTAGGGGGTCATTTAAGCCCGAATCCGACTTTATTTGATCAAATATTGCCCTAAATCGTTCCTTTTGTGATTTTAGGTACTTGGAGAGTGAATTCTGGAAAAGAAGCCATTTTGGACGTTTTTGGAGCATAAAAGTGAAGAAAACGGCAAAGTCTCAATTTTCCATGCTGGGAACAGTACATGAAGGTGTCAAGAGTAATCCCATGACGGCGTCAAACCTCAAGAATTAAAATCCGTAGTTGATGACGGCGTCACACACAGGGCGTCAAGAGTAATTTGTGTGACGGCCTAGGCCTTGACGGCGTCAGAAGTAGATCAAGGCCGTCCGAGGAAGTATTTGGCGGCGAGATGACGGTGTCACACCTTTGTTCTTGACGCCGTCATCCCTATTTTCCTATATATAGTTTTCTAGTTTTTCACATTTAAAAAGAGAGAAGTTTTGGGAAAAACCCTAAAGACGATTTTGGTGCAACTTTTACAGGTTTTTCAAGGGTTCCAAACCCTTGATACCTTGCATTGTAATTGAGATAAGTGTTCTTCTAATTCAATCAATATGTCTATGTGTTGGTTGTCTATATCTTGTTCTTGTCTCAATTCCATTATGCTAGGCTAGATCTCTTTTGTGTTTGCTTAGATCTAATGAAACCTAGATATTGATTATGTGTTGATTACTTGTTTATTCTTGTCTTGGATGAATGATTTATATGTTAGGCTTAAGAAAACTGGCAGATCTCCAAATGGTAACATGCTTGAACGTCTTAAGAAACATGAACCGAGGCGTACTAGGTCTTTATTGGTTGTATTTAATGCATGAGCCACTGTTTACAATCCCTATAGTTGTGCTGGGCATGGTGTAGGAGGAGATAAGAGCTCATAGAATTGGGGAGTTATGTATGCCACCCCATGAATGGTATTAAGGAATACAATCCGTCATCCATGCAATTATAACAAGTAATTAACGTGTAAAAGATATCTAGGGAGTAGTGAAATCTAAGTAAACACATTTTCTCCAATTACTGCTCACAACTTTAGTATAATTTAGTTTATTTTCATTTTTAGTATTTTATTGTGATTGCATTGTAGTATTGGGTTAGTTGACTAGCAACTAATTCCGCCCACTCTTCCAAAACCCGAGATTTTTACTTGCTTTCCATAAAATATAAAAATACAAAAAGAATCATCCCTCACCTTTAGAACTAGTAATTAGGCTTTCTAACCCTAGCGACACTATTCCTAAGCTGAACGATCAATCCCCCGGTACTTGTCACTATACTATACTACAACGATCAGGTACACTGCCTGGTGGGGGTTGTAAGCTTCTCGGGATCCCTCGAGAGGTAAAGCCTGTTGCGATTCCCACGCATCAAGTTTTTGGCGCCGCAGCCCGGGGAATAGTTATTGTCTAGGTTAGAATTTCTTTTTATTAGGTCTACTTGCTAGATTCCTTTCTAGTAAGATTTTATTTTTATTTTTAGGTTCTCTTTAGTCTATCTTTTTCTTTGTGCCCTTTGTTTGTAAAACCATTTTCATTTGTCTTCATGGCGGATGAGATTCCATTTAGATCATTAACAATAGAGGAACAATTAGTTTACTCAGATAGATTTGCTTCCTGTTGTTCCAATGAATTTTTAAGTGATCTTAACTATATACAAGAGGAGATAGGTGTAAAGTTTGATAGGTTTGATGAGTTATGCGCATGTGTGGCCTATATTAAACTATCATTGTTAGGATCAATCCCTTTTAGTAAGACCCTTTGGAAAAAATTTGAGGAAAGCCTCCTAACCGTGAACCAGGAGTTCAATGAATTGATGGGTTTGTATACATCACAACTTGAGGAAACAATTAAGGAGGATTTAGCCGAACATGATCATATTGAGCAAAAAGATGAATCCTTTAGGCAAATTGAACATTGTAATCAAGTTATTGAGGAAGGTTCTTATGAATCAGACTTAGAACTTGAAATGGCTAGAGAAGGATTTGAGATACTTAGCAACATGTTTAGGTTAGATTCTACTAAAATACGTGATGAGGATATAGGTGATGTTGAGAAAAGGAAGGATGAGGTAAATAACACAAACCTACAAAGTATCCCACAACTCCCATCATCACTTGAGGAATACACACCACCCGTGACTTACCCGAAAGAAGTAGAAGAGACTATAGGAGCCCCAATAGAGGTAGAACCCTTGTACCAAACACCACTAGAGGATATAGGTTTGAATATTTGTAGTGATAACCTTACTCTTAGTTCTAGGGAAGTTCCTAGTTTTGATGAACCAGAGCCTCAACCAAAACCGTTACCTAATCTTCCATCCTTGGATGAAAATTTAGGAATTAAAGTAGGTTCCGATCCACCCATCAAACCATATGGTCCGGGTAGTTTTACGTTGAAGGTAGTAGACTCTAAGCCTTGTAGAGAGGAAGCTAGCATAGGAGTGAACCATGACCTTACATACTTACATCACCCATTCATGATTGATCACAAGACACATTATGGGTTTAAACCGGGTTTATTAGGTCAAGATGGATCCCTAACTTGTAGTCTCTTGAAGTTGATTGAAAATGATCCCTTTCTAGGAGAAAATCTTAATTCACCTATTAACCCGATTGAATTAGGTAAGGTTATGATGATAGGAGCACATCCCTTTGAGCATATAATTCATCCACGACTCTTTCCTCACATGGCATACTTCCACCAAGATGGTGTGTATCGCTACTACCACCCACACTTAATCCTAAGTGTAGGGAAAACCTCACCTTTATCCGTGAAATAAGGGTAGAGTCAGGCTCGTGACTCGAACAAAAACAAGCGCTTCTTGGGAGGCAACCCATGTTTTGTGTGATTTTATTTTTGTTTGTTTGTTATTTGCTTCCGTATGCATGTTTAATTTTTATTGTTGGTAGATCATGTTTCTAAACTAAAATGTGGAAATACTTTACTTTGTTGTTTAGCCTAGTCTTAACTCCACCTAAAAGTATTTTTGCAAAAGATAAGTGTAAGGGGAAACCCCAAATATGTTTTTAAGAAACAAACCGATCATGATTCTCCACAACATTAAATGAACATGTATATTCGTATTTGTTAGAGTCAAATGCTTGTATTGAGTCATAATGAAGTTTTGCAGGATTTTCCAGGAAGAAGGACCAAGTTTTTCCAGAAATTTTCCGGAAACTTAACATAAGAATTTCTGCAGGTCCACTCTGACGGCGTCAGAGGATTACTCTTGACGGCGTCAGGAGTTAAAATTTGGAAATTTTACTGGTTTTGTTTTTCTAACGGAGTCTTATGGTTTTTTGTGAATTATTAAGTTTTATAATCTCCAGGAGATCTGCAAACTTCATTCCACAAGCATTATATCTTATCTTGTTTTCTAGGACTTAGAAACTTATATAGGATGCCGCCGATTTTACGCGAGGTTGTCTTGTCTATTTTGTCAGGTTTTACAGGTTATGTATGACAAGAAGATGATTTATATTCTGGAAGGAAAGCTTTGATTGTTCATTTTCTTGGAGGAAGATTTAACCTGGCCACCTAATTATCCATACCGAGCGAATCAGGGGAGTATTTGATTTCATTCTCTTTACTTTTTCACTTTTACATTCTTTACTTGAACATTGGGGACAATGTTCATCTTAAGTGTAAGGGGAGGGTAAAAAGATGATACCTTACATATGCACTTTCGCTTGAGTTTGTTTTGTTTGATAGTAGATGTGTAATAAAACTATGAGAAATACTTGTTAGTGTAATTTTAGCGCCAAATTTAAAATTTTTTACAACATTTAGGAGTGAAACTTTAGCCATAGCAAGCGTCTCATGGATAGGAGATTATATGACTAGCACATAACCGTATATTCAGAAAAATTTTTCACCCAAATATGTGAGGTTCGCCTTTAGATTTGATAGGAAAAGCATTCATTATTAGTGCTTATGAGTGTACCGGTAGCATTTAGATTCTAGAACTTGCGTGAGTGATGCATCCCGAGACCGCTAGTGAGACTACATTCGTGTGGTAGGATTTACTACATGATAAGAGGCATTAGGATCACCCTTGTGTTAAACCCGTATCATAATTACTTGACCATTTAAGTCATACTACTTGACTAGTTAAGTCAACTAATTTTTCCCACACCCTTAGCGTTGTACTCATTTTTAGTACACGATACCCCTAGTACACCCCTCCGAGCCTATCTTTTCGTTTCTAACTTTAAGCATTTTACTTAAAGGAAGAATTTGTTACACCCCACTTAAATGTACACCCAAATCGCCTTAGCCTTCTGTGTATGCGCTCATTTTTAGTGCATTATTGTTATTTGTTAAACCCTAAGTTAACTTTCTAATTGATTACATGGTTGCTAAGTCGAGTCATATCCTTGTACATATTGTTTTGGGACGATTGGGACTCATGGGTAAGTACTTATTTTATAGAGTAATGGGGAAGAACATAATATTATTACCCCCATATGTGCGTTAATCTTAAAAGTGCTCCAAGTGTTTTGATTTTCTTAATTCGAGTCATTAGAATAGATTAAATGTAAAGTATGTAAAGATTCAAGTGTAAGGGGAATTTTCATTCCCTATGATGTATTATTTTGGATGGTAGGGTAAGAATGTATGCAAAAAAAAAAAAAAAAAAAAAAAAAAAAAAAAAAAAAAATAAAAAAATCGAAAAAATCAAGAAAAAAAAAAGTAAAAAAAAAATAGAAAAAGGAAAAAGAGAAAAAACATACGGACTACCATCCCGTTTCATTCTATGTTCATTTTATGTTTTTGTTATTTCTCATTTATTAGCTTAAGTCGAGTCTAGTCTTGGCTTAGCAACGCCATATTGTACATGTAATTAACCAAGATTGTTAACTCGCCATCAGTAAAACTTCCCTTATCCAACAAAACCGTGTAATTCATATCCCTATACCTAACATTACAACCCTTTAAAAGACCTCTTTGATAGTTTATCCTAGGTGCTTACGCCATGTGGTGGAGGTTTGGTCCTTTCCCAAGCCTATGGTAATCTATTTTGCTATGACAGGTAGTGAGAGATATCTTCCATTTCCATAATGTTATATTACTTTATTACACCCGAGAGATGTGAGTATCTAAACACTATTTGTGAGGTGCTAGTGTATGACCTCCGTGCTTGTCTATTGGTCTTTAGTGGAACGATTATTTGTTGTAATTACTTTTATATTAGTGTTAAATGACCCCTAACTTGTCTTTTGAGTAGAATAAAAGCGCATTTGCTTGAGGACAAGCAAATCTCAAGTGTAAGGGTATATGATGAGGCGAAAAATGATCCGTTTTTAGGGGGTCATTTAAGCCCGAATCTGACTTTATTTGATCAAATATTGCCCTAAATCGTTCCTTTTGTGATTTTAGGTACTTGGAGAGTGAATTCTGGAAAAGAAGCCATTTTGGACGTTTTTGGAGCATAAAAGTGAAGAAAACGGCAAAGTCTCAATTTTCCATGCTGGGAACAGTACATGAAGGCGTCAAGAGTAATCCCATGACGGCGTCAAACCTCAAGAATTAAAATCCGTAGTTGATGACGGCGTCACACACAGGGCGTCAAGAGTAATTTGTGTGACGGCCTAGGCCTTGACGGCGTCAGAAGTAGATCAAGGCCGTCCGAGGAAGTATTTGGCGGTGAGATGACGGCGTCACACCTTTGTTCTTGACGCCGTCATCCCTATTTTCCTATATATAGTTTTCTAGTTTTTCACATTTAAAAAGAGAGAAGTTTTGGGAGAAACCCTAAAGACGATTTTGGTGCAACTTTTACAGGTTTTTCAAGGGTTTCAAACCCTTGATACCTTGCATTGTAATTGAGATAAGTGTTCTTCTAATTCAATCAATATGTCTATGTGTTGGTTGTCTATATCTTGTTCTTGTCTCAATTCCATTATGCTAGGCTAGATCTCTTTTGTGTTTGCTTAGATCTAATGAAACCTAGATATTGATTATGTGTTGATTACTTGTTTATTCTTGTCTTGGATGAATAATTTATATGTTAGGCTTAAGAAAACTGGCAGATCTCCAAATGGTAACATGCTTGAACGTCTTAAGAAACATGAACCGAGGCGTACTAGGTCTTTATTGGTTGTATTTAATACATGAGCCACTGTTTACAATCCCTATAGTTGTGCTGGGCATGGTGTAGGAGGAGATAAGAGCTCATAGAATTGGGGAGTTATGTATGCCACCCCATGAATGGTATTAAGGAATACAATCCGTCATCCATGCAATTATAACAAGTAATTAACGTGTAAAAGATATCTAGGGAGTAGTGAAATCTAAGTAAACACATTTTCTCCAATTACTGCTCACAACTTTAGTATAATTTAGTTTATTTTCATTTTTAGTATTTTATTTTGATTGCATTGTAGTATTGGGTTAGTTGACTAGCAACTAATTCCGCCCACTCTTCCAAAACCCGAGATTTTACTTGCTTTCCATAAAATATAAAAATACAAAAAGAATCATCCCTCACCTTTAGAACTAGTAATTAGGCTTTCTAACCCTAGCGACACTATTCCTAAGCTGAACGATCAATCCCCCGGTACTTGTCACTATACTATACTACAACGATCAGGTACACTGCCTAGTGGGGGTTGTAAGCTTCTCGGGATCCCTCGAGAGGTAAATCCTGTTGCGATTCCCACGCATCACCTGACATTGCTTTTGCTGTGGGTAAACTAAGCAGGTATACTAGTAATCATAGTGCTCATCACTGGCAAGCAATTCAGAGGGTCTTTAAGTATTTGAAGAGAACTATGGATTATAGTCTCTCATATATTGGTTATCCTTCAGTATTAGAAGGATACATTGATGCAAGTTGGATCAGTAACACTGAAGACAATTCGTCTACCAGTGGCTGGGTATTCCTACTTGGTGGAGGTGCAATTTCTTGGGCATCCAAGAAACAAACTTGCATTACCAGTTCAACCATGGAATCTGAATTTGTGGCTTTAGCAGCTGCTGGCAAAGAAGCTGAATGGTTGAAAAACTTGCTTCTTGAGATTCCGTTATGGCCTAAACCTATAGCACCTATTTCTATCCGTTGTGATAGTGCTGCTACATTGGCAAAGGCTTATAGCCAGATGTACAATGGGAAGTCTAGACATATAGGTGTCAGGCATAGCATGATTCGTGAGCTTATCATGAATGGGGTGGTATCTATAGTGTTTGTTAAATCTCAACAAAACTTAGTTGATCACTTGACGAAGGGTTTGGCTAGAGACTTGGTTTAGAAGTCTGCTAAAGGGATGGGTTTAAGTCCAACTTAGTCACTGAATGCAAGGATACCCAACTCCCTTCTAAGGAAACTTGGAAGCTGAGTTCAATGTGGAAAGCTGATCATTTAGTGGACTGAAGCACATGTATCACAAACATCCCAAGGTTGTGCTTGTTATCTGCTGGAAAGGAGGATGAAGTCATAACTTCTTAATGGTTAATTTTCTTTGAAAAAGTGCTAAGAAGGAGCATGAATTAAAGATGAACCACCTATGTGAATGTTGAAGTTTTGCCGCTTCAGGAAGCTTTGGACTTTTAGCTTTTACAACATTTATGAATTGGATATGGACACATGGCTTGTATAGTGTCAGGAGTATTTTAGTGTTTGAAAACTTGTGTGTATTTATCATCAGGTATTCAAATGGGTTGAAGGGTTCAATTCTTAGAACACCCTGATTCTCGAATATTTGAAAGTATATGTACTAATGTGGAAATTCAATCCTCAGGATATTTTCATTTATGCACTTGTTTTGTTTTGTGTTTAATTTTTCATGCAAAGGAAGTGAACTAAATTTGGGGAGGATTGTTAAAAAATTTAGTGCACTGAAGGGATGAGTTCACACTTGGTAATGGGTTTGGAAGTACGGAGTGTACATCCATTTGGTCCATGAAAACCCTGACTCAATAGTGGTTATACTAGTATGAATCTGTTTCTGCTAGTAGAATCTGTTTCTGCTAGTGGAATCTGTCTCTGCTGATTTGATTCTGCTGATGATGGATTCTGCTAGTAGAATCTGCTGCTAGAATGATTCTGCTGACGGCATTAGTTTATTCTGCTGCTCGTTTTTAACCACTGATTCCTACTATTATGGAAAGTATTATGTTATAATTAATGGGCCGTTAATTATACATAATTCCATGGGCTAGGTTTGAGTATTCTCTATTATAAATAGAGGTCATAACACATCTGCATGGAGATACGAAATCACAAAACCCTAAACACTTGAATACGCATCTGGTTCTTGATTTGTGCCTAAAACAAGAACATCACTTGGTCTTATCCCATAGAGATATTCGTGTAACCCAGGCATAGGATCGAATAGTTTCTATTGGAAAGTGATACCACGATTTCAAGTGAATATCCGATACCTTATTGATTATCTTAACCCTATGCCGAGCTCTCTAAGTATAAACCAGTTATCTCCATCGAAACACTTGACACTTCTATATAATAAACCTATAAAATCATCAAACATTTCCCACATGTTTCACCAATTTGTTTCTCTTTGAAACAGCATTGGATTAAATACGAGAATGTTGAACTCGGTTATCCCTCTATAGCCTTAATCAACAAAGCCACTGGTCAAGCTATCAAACACTCGATTGGTGTAACTTATCCGGTATGCTATTCTATAAGGCTATTCTATCCTTACTTGGCACCAAAAGAATTTATTTACATTGATTGGTTATATTATATATATAAATCAAAGACTTCTTATCACAGGTCTCTCTGTGTGTAACTGCCTTTACAGGTTCAGCTGAAGAAATACAACCCCAATGAACTCGACAAGTCTATTCTTTGGAGTGTGAGCAAGTTGGATGATGGATATAGGGCAGTTAAAGCAATTGACAATACTCACCTTAATTTAGATGCTGCAATGAAAGATACTAAGAAACATGGTGGGGTGCATGATGTCGCAGTAAACATTGTTCTATGGGATTGGCATGGAGGAAATAACCATAGGTGGACCATCATCTCTTATTGTAAGTTTCACAACACAAACTTTACTTATTTATAGTACTATTTTAATTACTCATTTGCACTTTTTCAGCATCAAATCTTTCACTACATCTTATTTGTTCTATGATTTCTACACAATCGCGTGCACAATATTCACCTATTTGTAGATACTCATCTAATGCATTAGGTGATATCCTGTAAGCCAATTGGCGTAGGGCACATGTGCATTTCATAATCATACTAAAACTCATTATACCTGAAGCATTGGGTCGTTGTCTAAAGAAATCAAAATGCGCAGAAAGAGGATGATTAGTTTCAATATATGTTTCAATACCTTGGACTATTTCTAAAAATAGTTTATGGCTAATACGGTAACGGCGTTGAAACTGTTCGTCCGTATACTTTGGTTCGTCATCGAAATAGTCGCCCCTTAGACATGTTTCAGCAACTTCACGTTCACGACGGATATATCTACGACGATGTGATGGACCGGCTTCTTGGTTTTGCAACAGTTGCTCGTTTTCAAACTCTTGGATAATCATATCTAGCTCCTCGATCTCTCCAAAGTCGCTAACACTAGAATACGATGTGTTCTCATGTTTCTTACTTTTAAATTTAAGAGTTTTAGTATGTTTGGTATTTGATAGAAGTGTGTAAAATATGTTTGGTATTTATAGTGTAAATTTAAGTTGGGTTAAAAAAAAAAAAAAAAAAAACGTTTACGTTGCAAAAAATAAACTTTACACAACATTTAAATCTAAAACCTGCAGAATCGTACAAACAATCCCTCGTCGTGGCCACGAGTAGAAGGAGGACGGCGAGCAACGGCGAGCGTATCACGGGGTGGCGGCGAGCTCGGCGAGGCTGCCACCTAGGACGACGACGACGAAAAACCAACCACACCGAATGCTCTTAGTACTTGTCTGCTCTTTAATAAACATAAAAAGCGGAATTGGATGGCGAACACAATATCTTATGAAAGTCAATCTATCTCTTGTTGGATTATAAAATGGTTATAAATGAAAATTATGCTGTATCATTTGTTTTGGAAAACGAAATGCATCAGCCTTTATAAATGTACCAGTGAACAGATTTTATCATAATTTAGCGAAGATTATCGCCATTGTGGTGTGTGATTAAAAATCTGCTTGATGTTAGAAAATTTAGTGTACTGAAGGGATGAGTTCACACTTGGTAATGGGTTTGGAGGTACGGAGTGTACATCCATTTGGTCCATGAACACCCTGACTCAATAGTGGTTATACTAGTATGAATCTGTTTCTGCTAGTAGAATTTGTTTCTGCTAGTGGAATCTGTCTCTGCTGATTTGATTCTGCTGATGATGGATTCTACTGATGATGGATTCTGCTAGTAGAATCTGCTGCTAGAATGATTCTGCTGACGGCATTAGTTTATTCTGCTGCTCGTTTTTAACCACTGATTCCTACTATTATGGAAAGTATTATGTTATAATTAATGGGCCGTTAATTATACATAATTCCATGGGCTAGGTTTGAGTATTCTCTATTATAAATAGAGGTCATAACACATCTGCATGGAGATACGAAATCACTAAACCCTAAACACTTGAATACGCATCTGGTTCTTGATTTGTGCCTAAAACAAGAACATCACTTGGTCTTATCCCATAGAGATATTCGTGTAACCCAGGCAAAGGGTCGAATAGTTTCTATTGGAAAGTGATACCACGATTTCAAGTGAATATCCGGTACCTTATTGATTATCTTAACCCTAATCTGGGAACTTGTTAACTCATTATAACCAACAATCAATAGAAACTATTAGTGATAATCAATGGCTGCTGCTATGAGACAAATGGCTGCTAACTTTTCCAAGTTGGAAAAGTTTGAAGGTGTTGATTTCAGAAGATGGCAAAAGAAGATGCACTTCTTGTTGTCAAGTATGAATGTGGTTTATGTTCTGACAACTGAGATTCCAGAAGATTTTGGAGATGATGCTACTATGGATCAGATGAGGGCAAGAAGCAAATGGGAGAATGATGATTATGTTTGCAGAGGTTTAATTCTTAATGGTATGTCTGATTCTCTATTTGATATTTATCAGAATGTTGAAACTTCTCAAGAACTATGGGATTCCTTGGAAGCCAAGTATATGGCTGAGGATGCATCAAGTAAGAAGTTCCTTGTAAGTAATTTTAACAATTACAAAATGGTTGATTCTAGACCTGTCATGGAACAATACAATGAACTTCTTAGTATACTTGGTCGATTCACACAACACAAGATGAACATGGATGAGGCTATTTCAGTCTCTTGTATCATCGATAAACTGCCTCCTTCTTGGAAAGATTTCAAGCATATGCTTAAGCATAAGAAGGAGGAGTTAACTCTTGTTGAGTTGGGCGGTCACTTGCGCATTGAGGATTCACTCAAAGCTCAATACATTGACAAGCCAAAGAGTAGCACTGCTACTGGTCCATCAGTTGTCAATATGGTGGAGCATAATAACTCCACCAAGTACAATGACAACAAGGGCAAGCGTAAGCATCAAGATAACACCAAATCTGATCTTAACAAGAAACCTAAGGTGACTTGTTGGAAGTGTGGGAAACTTGGAAACTTCAGGAAAGATTGCAAGGGTGGTAAAGTTGGAAACAAATCCAATGGATCAGGCACAGGTGGAGGGAATGGTAACACCAATTCTCTGAAAGGTCAGAATGTGTTTAATAAGTCTTTTGAGATTTATTATGTTACATATATATATATATATATATATATATATATATATATATATATATATCTGACATTTACTTTGTGCAGGATGATGATGTTGCGTGGTGGGTTGACTCTGGTGCAACAATTCATGTGTGTAAAGATAGAAGTTGGTTCAAGACCTATGAGTCAATGAATGATGGTTCTATTCTTCATATGGGAAACGAGTCAACTGCCCTGGTGCATGGAAAAGGATGTGTTGATTTGAAGTTTAGTTCTGGAAAGATTGTTTCTTTATTTAATGTTTTACATGTTCCTGATATTAGAAAGAATTTGGTTTCTAGTAGTGTTTTGAATAATTGTGGTTATAAACAAGTTATTGAATCTGATAAGTTTGTTTTGTCTAAGAATGGTGTGTTTATTGGTTTTGGTTATTTGTGTAATCAAATGTTCAGACTTAATATTGTTCATGATAATATTGATTCTGCCTTTATATCTACTTCTAAACTTTATGATTCAAACCTATGACATGCAAGACTTGGCCATGTACACTTTAAAAGAATGCAAGATATGTCCAAGGATGGGTTAATACCAGCTTTTGATATGAACACTGAAAAGTGTAAAACTTGTATGTTGAACAAGATAACTAAGAAACCTTTTCAAGGAGTAAAACGTGAAACTAAAGTTTTGGAGTTAATTCACATTGACCTTTGTGATTTACATTCTACTCCCTCTTTGGGGAATAAGAAATACTCTGTGACTTTTATTGATGATGCTTCTAGGTTTTGTCATGTTTATTTATTACATTCTAAAGATGAAACATTAGATAAATTTAAAGTATTTAAAACTGAAGTTGAATTGCAACAAAGTTCCCTGATCAAAATATTAAGGACTGATAGGGGAGGTGAGTACATGGATACTCTGTATTTTAAGTCTGTTGGTATAATCCATGAAACAACTGATCCCTATACTCCTCAGCAAAATGGTATTTCTGAAAGGAAAAACAGGGTGCTGAAGGAGATGGTTAATTCCATGTTGTCCTATTCAGGACTGAGTCAAGGGTTCTGGGGTGAAGCTATGTTAACAGCTTGCTATTTATTAAATAGGGTTCCCAACAAAAGGAACAAAGTTACCCCTTATGAACTTTGGACTAAAAAGAAACCTAACCTTAATTATCTTAGGATATGGGGTTGTAGGGCTGTTGTAATACTCCCTGATCCAAAGCAGAAAACTTTGGGAGAAGAGGCATTGAATGCATCTTTGTTGGATATGCTGAGCATTCCAAGGCATATAGGTTTTATGTTATAGAACCTAATGAGTCTGTTTCAATTAACTCAATAATTGAATCTAGGGATGCACTCTTTGATGAGAACAGATTCTCACCTATCCCTAGACCAAGTCAAAGGATTCCAAATGGAACCAATGACAATGGTGTTTCAGAAGTATCTGATGAGGTTCCTGCTGAGGTTCCTGTTGAGGTTGTGGAACAACAACCTGAACCTGAGCTCAGAAGGAGCAATAGGGTGAGGACTCCAAAATCATTTGGACCTGAGTTTCAATTATACTTAATTGAAGGTACAAGGAGTGAGGTCTCTGACCAATACTCCTATTGCTTCATTGTGGAGGATGATCCCAAAACATTTGAAGAATCAATGACGTCCCAGGATGTTGCTTTCTGGAAAGAAGCAATTAATGATGAAATGGACTCTATCATGGGCAATAACACTTATGTGTTGACTGATCTACCACCTGGTTGCAAACCTCTAGGTAGCAAATGGATTTTCAAAAAGAAAATGAAGGTAGATGGAACTGTTGAAAAGTTCAAGGCAAGATTAGTTATTCAAGGCTTTAAACAAAAGTCAGGAATAGACTACTTTGATACTTATGCTCCAGTGGCAAGTATCAGTACCATAAGATTGCTGATTGCTTTGGCATCAATTCACAATCTGGTTATTCATCAGACGGATGTGAAGACAGCTTTCTTGAATGGTGATTTAGATGAGGAGGTTTACATGAACCAACCTCAGGGCTTCATCATGCCTGGCAATGAAAACAAGGTGTGTAAACTGATTAAGTCTCTTTATGGACTAAAACAGGCACCTAAGCAATGGCATCAAAAGTTTGATGAAGTGGTTTTGTCTAGTGGTTATTTACTTAATCAAGCTGACAAATGTGTATATAGCAAATTTGATGAATCTGGTAAAGGAGTCATCATTTGTCTATATGTTGATGACATGTTGATCTTTGGCACTGACCAAAATCAAGTTGATCTTACAAAAGAATTTTTGTCATCAAAGTTCTCCATGAAGGATATGGGGGAGGCTGATGTTATCCTTGGTATTAGGATTAAACATGAAAGTAACAAAATTTCTATATCTCAGTCTCATTACATTGAGAAGGTGTTAAAGAAATTTAATTACTTTGATTGTACTCCAGTGAGTACTCCCATGGATACAAGTGAGAAGCTAATGCCTAATACTGGCAAAGCTGTATCTCAACTTGAGTATTCTCAGGTGATTGGCTGCTTGATGTATGCCATGACTTGTACAAGACCTGATGATGAGGCGAAAAATGATCCGTTTTTAGGGGGTCATTTAAGCCCGAATCCGACTTTATTTGATCAAATATTGCCCTAAATCGTTCCTTTTGTGATTTTAGGTACTTGGAGAGTGAATTCTGGAAAAGAAGCCATTTTGGACGTTTTTGGAGCATAAAAGTGAAGAAAACGGCAAAGTCTCAATTTTCCATGCTGGGAACAGTACATGAAGGTGTCAAGAGTAATCCCATGACGGCGTCAAACCTCAAGAATTAAAATCCGTAGTTGATGACGGCGTCACACACAGGGCGTCAAGAGTAATTTGTGTGACGGCCTAGGCCTTGACGGCGTCAGAAGTAGATCAAGGCCGTCCGAGGAAGTATTTGGCGGCGAGATGACGGTGTCACACCTTTGTTCTTGACGCCGTCATCCCTATTTTCCTATATATAGTTTTCTAGTTTTTCACATTTAAAAAGAGAGAAGTTTTGGGAAAAACCCTAAAGACGATTTTGGTGCAACTTTTACAGGTTTTTCAAGGGTTCCAAACCCTTGATACCTTGCATTGTAATTGAGATAAGTGTTCTTCTAATTCAATCAATATGTCTATGTGTTGGTTGTCTATATCTTGTTCTTGTCTCAATTCCATTATGCTAGGCTAGATCTCTTTTGTGTTTGCTTAGATCTAATGAAACCTAGATATTGATTATGTGTTGATTACTTGTTTATTCTTGTCTTGGATGAATGATTTATATGTTAGGCTTAAGAAAACTGGCAGATCTCCAAATGGTAACATGCTTGAACGTCTTAAGAAACATGAACCGAGGCGTACTAGGTCTTTATTGGTTGTATTTAATGCATGAGCCACTGTTTACAATCCCTATAGTTGTGCTGGGCATGGTGTAGGAGGAGATAAGAGCTCATAGAATTGGGGAGTTATGTATGCCACCCCATGAATGGTATTAAGGAATACAATCCGTCATCCATGCAATTATAACAAGTAATTAACGTGTAAAAGATATCTAGGGAGTAGTGAAATCTAAGTAAACACATTTTCTCCAATTACTGCTCACAACTTTAGTATAATTTAGTTTATTTTCATTTTTAGTATTTTATTGTGATTGCATTGTAGTATTGGGTTAGTTGACTAGCAACTAATTCCGCCCACTCTTCCAAAACCCGAGATTTTTACTTGCTTTCCATAAAATATAAAAATACAAAAAGAATCATCCCTCACCTTTAGAACTAGTAATTAGGCTTTCTAACCCTAGCGACACTATTCCTAAGCTGAACGATCAATCCCCCGGTACTTGTCACTATACTATACTACAACGATCAGGTACACTGCCTGGTGGGGGTTGTAAGCTTCTCGGGATCCCTCGAGAGGTAAAGCCTGTTGCGATTCCCACGCATCAAGTTTTTGGCGCCGCAGCCCGGGGAATAGTTATTGTCTAGGTTAGAATTTCTTTTTATTAGGTCTACTTGCTAGATTCCTTTCTAGTAAGATTTTATTTTTATTTTTAGGTTCTCTTTAGTCTATCTTTTTCTTTGTGCCCTTTGTTTGTAAAACCATTTTCATTTGTCTTCATGGCGGATGAGATTCCATTTAGATCATTAACAATAGAGGAACAATTAGTTTACTCAGATAGATTTGCTTCCTGTTGTTCCAATGAATTTTTAAGTGATCTTAACTATATACAAGAGGAGATAGGTGTAAAGTTTGATAGGTTTGATGAGTTATGCGCATGTGTGGCCTATATTAAACTATCATTGTTAGGATCAATCCCTTTTAGTAAGACCCTTTGGAAAAAATTTGAGGAAAGCCTCCTAACCGTGAACCAGGAGTTCAATGAATTGATGGGTTTGTATACATCACAACTTGAGGAAACAATTAAGGAGGATTTAGCCGAACATGATCATATTGAGCAAAAAGATGAATCCTTTAGGCAAATTGAACATTGTAATCAAGTTATTGAGGAAGGTTCTTATGAATCAGACTTAGAACTTGAAATGGCTAGAGAAGGATTTGAGATACTTAGCAACATGTTTAGGTTAGATTCTACTAAAATACGTGATGAGGATATAGGTGATGTTGAGAAAAGGAAGGATGAGGTAAATAACACAAACCTACAAAGTATCCCACAACTCCCATCATCACTTGAGGAATACACACCACCCGTGACTTACCCGAAAGAAGTAGAAGAGACTATAGGAGCCCCAATAGAGGTAGAACCCTTGTACCAAACACCACTAGAGGATATAGGTTTGAATATTTGTAGTGATAACCTTACTCTTAGTTCTAGGGAAGTTCCTAGTTTTGATGAACCAGAGCCTCAACCAAAACCGTTACCTAATCTTCCATCCTTGGATGAAAATTTAGGAATTAAAGTAGGTTCCGATCCACCCATCAAACCATATGGTCCGGGTAGTTTTACGTTGAAGGTAGTAGACTCTAAGCCTTGTAGAGAGGAAGCTAGCATAGGAGTGAACCATGACCTTACATACTTACATCACCCATTCATGATTGATCACAAGACACATTATGGGTTTAAACCGGGTTTATTAGGTCAAGATGGATCCCTAACTTGTAGTCTCTTGAAGTTGATTGAAAATGATCCCTTTCTAGGAGAAAATCTTAATTCACCTATTAACCCGATTGAATTAGGTAAGGTTATGATGATAGGAGCACAGCCCTTTGAGCATATAATTCATCCACGACTCTTTCCTCACATGGCATACTTCCACCAAGATGGTGTGTATCGCTACTACCACCCACACTTAATCCTAAGTGTAGGGAAAACCTCACCTTTATCCGTGAAATAAGGGTAGAGTCAGGCTCGTGACTCGAACAAAAACAAGCGCTTCTTGGGAGGCAACCCATGTTTTGTGTGATTTTATTTTTGTTTGTTTGTTATTTGCTTCCGTATGCATGTTTAATTTTTATTGTTGGTAGATCATGTTTCTAAACTAAAATGTGGAAATACTTTACTTTGTTGTTTAGCCTAGTCTTAACTCCACCTAAAAGTATTTTTGCAAAAGATAAGTGTAAGGGGAAACCCCAAATATGTTTTTAAGAAACAAACCGATCATGATTCTCCACAACATTAAATGAACATGTATATTCGTATTTGTTAGAGTCAAATGCTTGTATTGAGTCATAATGAAGTTTTGCAGGATTTTCCAGGAAGAAGGACCAAGTTTTTCCAGAAATTTTCCGGAAACTTAACATAAGAATTTCTGCAGGTCCACTCTGACGGCGTCAGAGGATTACTCTTGACGGCGTCAGGAGTTAAAATTTGGAAATTTTACTGGTTTTGTTTTTCTAACGGAGTCTTATGGTTTTTTGTGAATTATTAAGTTTTATAATCTCCAGGAGATCTGCAAACTTCATTCCACAAGCATTATATCTTATCTTGTTTTCTAGGACTTAGAAACTTATATAGGATGCCGCCGATTTTACGCGAGGTTGTCTTGTCTATTTTGTCAGGTTTTACAGGTTATGTATGACAAGAAGATGATTTATATTCTGGAAGGAAAGCTTTGATTGTTCATTTTCTTGGAGGAAGATTTAACCTGGCCACCTAATTATCCATACCGAGCGAATCAGGGGAGTATTTGATTTCATTCTCTTTACTTTTTCACTTTTACATTCTTTACTTGAACATTGGGGACAATGTTCATCTTAAGTGTAAGGGGAGGGTAAAAAGATGATACCTTACATATGCACTTTCGCTTGAGTTTGTTTTGTTTGATAGTAGATGTGTAATAAAACTATGAGAAATACTTGTTAGTGTAATTTTAGCGCCAAATTTAAAATTTTTTACAACATTTAGGAGTGAAACTTTAGCCATAGCAAGCGTCTCATGGATAGGAGATTATATGACTAGCACATAACCGTATATTCAGAAAAATTTTTCACCCAAATATGTGAGGTTCGCCTTTAGATTTGATAGGAAAAGCATTCATTATTAGTGCTTATGAGTGTACCGGTAGCATTTAGATTCTAGAACTTGCGTGAGTGATGCATCCCGAGACCGCTAGTGAGACTACATTCGTGTGGTAGGATTTACTACATGATAAGAGGCATTAGGATCACCCTTGTGTTAAACCCGTATCATAATTACTTGACCATTTAAGTCATACTACTTGACTAGTTAAGTCAACTAATTTTTCCCACACCCTTAGCGTTGTACTCATTTTTAGTACACGATACCCCTAGTACACCCCTCCGAGCCTATCTTTTCGTTTCTAACTTTAAGCATTTTACTTAAAGGAAGAATTTGTTACACCCCACTTAAATGTACACCCAAATCGCCTTAGCCTTCTGTGTATGCGCTCATTTTTAGTGCATTATTGTTATTTGTTAAACCCTAAGTTAACTTTCTAATTGATTACATGGTTGCTAAGTCGAGTCATATCCTTGTACATATTGTTTTGGGACGATTGGGACTCATGGGTAAGTACTTATTTTATAGAGTAATGGGGAAGAACATAATATTATTACCCCCATATGTGCGTTAATCTTAAAAGTGCTCCAAGTGTTTTGATTTTCTTAATTCGAGTCATTAGAATAGATTAAATGTAAAGTATGTAAAGATTCAAGTGTAAGGGGAATTTTCATTCCCTATGATGTATTATTTTGGATGGTAGGGTAAGAATGTATGCAAAAAAAAAAAAAAAAAAAAAAAAAAAAAAAAAAAAAAAAATCGAAAAAATCAAGAAAAAAAAAAGTAAAAAAAAAATAGAAAAAGGAAAAAGAGAAAAAACATACGGACTACCATCCCGTTTCATTCTATGTTCATTTTATGTTTTTGTTATTTCTCATTTATTAGCTTAAGTCGAGTCTAGTCTTGGCTTAGCAACGCCATATTGTACATGTAATTAACCAAGATTGTTAACTCGCCATCAGTAAAACTTCCCTTATCCAACAAAACCGTGTAATTCATATCCCTATACCTAACATTACAACCCTTTAAAAGACCTCTTTGATAGTTTATCCTAGGTGCTTACGCCATGTGGTGGAGGTTTGGTCCTTTCCCAAGCCTATGGTAATCTATTTTGCTATGACAGGTAGTGAGAGATATCTTCCATTTCCATAATGTTATATTACTTTATTACACCCGAGAGATGTGAGTATCTAAACACTATTTGTGAGGTGCTAGTGTATGACCTCCGTGCTTGTCTATTGGTCTTTAGTGGAACGATTATTTGTTGTAATTACTTTTATATTAGTGTTAAATGACCCCTAACTTGTCTTTTGAGTAGAATAAAAGCGCATTTGCTTGAGGACAAGCAAATCTCAAGTGTAAGGGTATATGATGAGGCGAAAAATGATCCGTTTTTAGGGGGTCATTTAAGCCCGAATCTGACTTTATTTGATCAAATATTGCCCTAAATCGTTCCTTTTGTGATTTTAGGTACTTGGAGAGTGAATTCTGGAAAAGAAGCCATTTTGGACGTTTTTGGAGCATAAAAGTGAAGAAAACGGCAAAGTCTCAATTTTCCATGCTGGGAACAGTACATGAAGGCGTCAAGAGTAATCCCATGACGGCGTCAAACCTCAAGAATTAAAATCCGTAGTTGATGACGGCGTCACACACAGGGCGTCAAGAGTAATTTGTGTGACGGCCTAGGCCTTGACGGCGTCAGAAGTAGATCAAGGCCGTCCGAGGAAGTATTTGGCGGTGAGATGACGGCGTCACACCTTTGTTCTTGACGCCGTCATCCCTATTTTCCTATATATAGTTTTCTAGTTTTTCACATTTAAAAAGAGAGAAGTTTTGGGAGAAACCCTAAAGACGATTTTGGTGCAACTTTTACAGGTTTTTCAAGGGTTTCAAACCCTTGATACCTTGCATTGTAATTGAGATAAGTGTTCTTCTAATTCAATCAATATGTCTATGTGTTGGTTGTCTATATCTTGTTCTTGTCTCAATTCCATTATGCTAGGCTAGATCTCTTTTGTGTTTGCTTAGATCTAATGAAACCTAGATATTGATTATGTGTTGATTACTTGTTTATTCTTGTCTTGGATGAATAATTTATATGTTAGGCTTAAGAAAACTGGCAGATCTCCAAATGGTAACATGCTTGAACGTCTTAAGAAACATGAACCGAGGCGTACTAGGTCTTTATTGGTTGTATTTAATACATGAGCCACTGTTTACAATCCCTATAGTTGTGCTGGGCATGGTGTAGGAGGAGATAAGAGCTCATAGAATTGGGGAGTTATGTATGCCACCCCATGAATGGTATTAAGGAATACAATCCGTCATCCATGCAATTATAACAAGTAATTAACGTGTAAAAGATATCTAGGGAGTAGTGAAATCTAAGTAAACACATTTTCTCCAATTACTGCTCACAACTTTAGTATAATTTAGTTTATTTTCATTTTTAGTATTTTATTTTGATTGCATTGTAGTATTGGGTTAGTTGACTAGCAACTAATTCCGCCCACTCTTCCAAAACCCGTGATTTTACTTGCTTTCCATAAAATATAAAAATACAAAAAGAATCATCCCTCACCTTTAGAACTAGTAATTAGGCTTTCTAACCCTAGCGACACTATTCCTAAGCTGAACGATCAATCCCCCGGTACTTGTCACTATACTATACTACAACGATCAGGTACACTGCCTAGTGGGGGTTGTAAGCTTCTCGGGATCCCTCGAGAGGTAAATCCTGTTGCGATTCCCACGCATCACCTGACATTGCTTTTGCTGTGGGTAAACTAAGCAGGTATACTAGTAATCATAGTGCTCATCACTGGCAAGCAATTCAGAGGGTCTTTAAGTATTTGAAGAGAACTATGGATTATAGTCTCTCATATATTGGTTATCCTTCAGTATTAGAAGGATACATTGATGCAAGTTGGATCAGTAACACTGAAGACAATTCGTCTACCAGTGGCTGGGTATTCCTACTTGGTGGAGGTGCAATTTCTTGGGCATCCAAGAAACAAACTTGCATTACCAGTTCAACCATGGAATCTGAATTTGTGGCTTTAGCAGCTGCTGGCAAAGAAGCTGAATGGTTGAAAAACTTGCTTCTTGAGATTCCGTTATGGCCTAAACCTATAGCACCTATTTCTATCCGTTGTGATAGTGCTGCTACATTGGCAAAGGCTTATAGCCAGATGTACAATGGGAAGTCTAGACATATAGGTGTCAGGCATAGCATGATTCGTGAGCTTATCATGAATGGGGTGGTATCTATAGTGTTTGTTAAATCGCAACAAAACTTAGTTGATCACTTGACGAAGGGTTTGGCTAGAGACTTGGTTTAGAAGTCTGCTAAAGGGATGGGTTTAAGTCCAACTTAGTCACTGAATGCAAGGATACCCAACTCCCTTCTAAGGAAACTTGGAAGCTGAGTTCAATGTGGAAAGCTGATCATTTAGTGGACTGAAGCACATGTATCACAAACATCCCAAGGTTGTGCTTGTTATCTGCTGGAAAGGAGGATGAAGTCATAACTTCTTAATGGTTAATTTTCTTTGAAAAAGTGCTAAGAAGGAGCATGAATTAAAGATGAACCACCTATGTGAATGTTGAAGTTTTGCCGCTTCAGGAAGCTTTGGACTTTTAGCTTTTACAACATTTATGAATTGGATATGGACACATGGCTTGTATAGTGTCAGGAGTATTTTAGTGTTTGAAAACTTGTGTGTATTTATCATCAGGTATTCAAATGGGTTGAAGGGTTCAATTCTTAGAACACCCTGATTCTCGAATATTTGAAAGTATATGTACTAATGTGGAAATTCAATCCTCAGGATATTTTCATTTATGCACTTGTTTTGTTTTGTGTTTAATTTTTCATGCAAAGGAAGTGAACTAAATTTGGGGAGGATTGTTAAAAAATTTAGTGCACTGAAGGGATGAGTTCACACTTGGTAATGGGTTTGGAAGTACGGAGTGTACATCCATTTGGTCCATGAAAACCCTGACTCAATAGTGGTTATACTAGTATGAATCTGTTTCTGCTAGTAGAATCTGTTTCTGCTAGTGGAATCTGTCTCTGCTGATTTGATTCTGCTGATGATGGATTCTGCTAGTAGAATCTGCTGCTAGAATGATTCTGCTGACGGCATTAGTTTATTCTGCTGCTCGTTTTTAACCACTGATTCCTACTATTATGGAAAGTATTATGTTATAATTAATGGGCCGTTAATTATACATAATTCCATGGGCTAGGTTTGAGTATTCTCTATTATAAATAGAGGTCATAACACATCTGCATGGAGATACGAAATCACAAAACCCTAAACACTTGAATACGCATCTGGTTCTTGATTTGTGCCTAAAACAAGAACATCACTTGGTCTTATCCCATAGAGATATTCGTGTAACCCAGGCATAGGATCGAATAGTTTCTATTGGAAAGTGATACCACGATTTCAAGTGAATATCCGATACCTTATTGATTATCCTAACCCTATGCCGAGCTCTCTAAGTATAAACCAGTTATCTCCATCGAAACACTTGACACTTCTATATAATAAACCTATAAAATCATCAAACATTTCCCACATGTTTCACCAATTTGTTTCTCTTTGAAACAGCATTGGATTAAATACGAGAATGTTGAACTCGGTTATCCCTCTATAGCCTTAATCAACAAAGCCACTGGTCAAGCTATCAAACACTCGATTGGTGTAACTTATCCGGTATGCTATTCTATAAGGCTATTCTATCCTTACTTGGCACCAAAAGAATTTATTTACATTGATTGGTTATATTATATATATATAAATCAAAGACTTCTTATCACAGGTCTCTCTGTGTGTAACTGCCTTTACAGGTTCAGCTGAAGAAATACAACCCCAATGAACTCGACAAGTCTATTCTTTGGAGTGTGAGCAAGTTGGATGATGGATATAGGGCAGTTAAAGCAATTGACAATACTCACCTTAATTTAGATGCTGCAATGAAAGATACTAAGAAACATGGTGGGGTGCATGATGTCGCAGTAAACATTGTTCTATGGGATTGGCATGGAGGAAATAACCATAGGTGGACCATCATCTCTTATTGTAAGTTTCACAACACAAACTTTACTTATTTATAGTACTATTTTAATTACTCATTTGCACTTTTTCAGCATCAAATCTTTCACTACATCTTATTTGTTCTATGATTTCTACACAATCGCGTGCACAATATTCACCTATTTGTAGATACTCATCTAATGCATTAGGTGATATCCTGTAAGCCAATTGGCGTAGGGCACATGTGCATTTCATAATCATACTAAAACTCATTATACCTGAAGCATTGGGTCGTTGTCTAAAGAAATCAAAATGCGCAGAAAGAGGATGATTAGTTTCAATATATGTTTCAATACCTTGGACTATTTCTAAAAATAGTTTATGGCTAATACGGTAACGGCGTTGAAACTGTTCGTCCGTATACTTTGGTTCGTCATCGAAATAGTCGCCCCTTAGACATGTTTCAGCAACTTCACGTTCACGACGGATATATCTACGACGATGTGATGGACCGGCTTCTTGGTTTTGCAACAGTTGCTCGTTTTCAAACTCTTGGATAATCATCTCTAGCTCCTCGATCTCTCCAAAGTCGCTAACACTAGAATACGATGTGTTCTCATGTTTCTTACTTTTAAATTTAAGAGTTTTAGTATGTTTGGTATTTGATAGAAGTGTGTAAAATATGTTTGGTATTTATAGTGTAAATTTAAGTTGGGTTAAAAAAAAAAAAAAAAAAAAACGTTTACGTTGCAAAAAATAAACTTTACACAACATTTAAATCTAAAACCTGCAGAATCGTACAAACAATCCCTCGTCGTGGCCACGAGTAGAAGGAGGACGGCGAGCGTATCACGGGGTGGCGGCGAGCTCGGCGAGGCTGCCACCTAGGACGACGACGACGAAAAACCAACCACACCGAATGCTCTTAGTACTTGTCTGCTCTTTAATAAACATAAAAAGCGGAATTGGATGGCGAACACAATATCTTATGAAAGTCAATCTATCTCTTGTTGGATTATAAAATGGTTATAAATGAAAATTATGCTGTATCATTTGTTTTGGAAAACGAAATGCATCAGCCTTTATAAATGTACCAGTGAACAGATTTTATCATAATTTAGCGAAGATTATCGCCATTGTGGTGTGTGATTAAAAATCTGCTTGATGTTAGAAAATTTAGTGTACTGAAGGGATGAGTTCACACTTGGTAATGGGTTTGGAGGTACGGAGTGTACATCCATTTGGTCCATGAACACCCTGACTCAATAGTGGTTATACTAGTATGAATCTGTTTCTGCTAGTAGAATTTGTTTCTGCTAGTGGAATCTGTCTCTGCTGATTTGATTCTGCTGATGATGGATTCTACTGATGATGGATTCTGCTAGTAGAATCTGCTGCTAGAATGATTCTGCTGACGGCATTAGTTTATTCTGCTGCTCGTTTTTAACCACTGATTCCTACTATTATGGAAAGTATTATGTTATAATTAATGGGCCGTTAATTATACATAATTCCATGGGCTAGGTTTGAGTATTCTCTATTATAAATAGAGGTCATAACACATCTGCATGGAGATACGAAATCACTAAACCCTAAACACTTGAATACGCATCTGGTTCTTGATTTGTGCCTAAAACAAGAACATCACTTGGTCTTATCCCATAGAGATATTCGTGTAACCCAGGCAAAGGGTCGAATAGTTTCTATTGGAAAGTGATACCACGATTTCAAGTGAATATCCGGTACCTTATTGATTATCTTAACCCTAATCTGGGAACTTGTTAACTCATTATAACCAACAATCAATAGAAACTATTAGTGATAATCAATGGCTGCTGCTATGAGACAAATGGCTGCTAACTTTTCCAAGTTGGAAAAGTTTGAAGGTGTTGATTTCAGAAGATGGCAAAAGAAGATGCACTTCTTGTTGTCAAGTATGAATGTGGTTTATGTTCTGACAACTGAGATTCCAGAAGATTTTGGAGATGATGCTACTATGGATCAGATGAGGGCAAGAAGCAAATGGGAGAATGATGATTATGTTTGCAGAGGTTTAATTCTTAATGGTATGTCTGATTCTCTATTTGATATTTATCAGAATGTTGAAACTTCTCAAGAACTATGGGATTCCTTGGAAGCCAAGTATATGGCTGAGGATGCATCAAGTAAGAAGTTCCTTGTAAGTAATTTTAACAATTACAAAATGGTTGATTCTAGACCTGTCATGGAACAATACAATGAACTTCTTAGTATACTTGGTCGATTCACACAACACAAGATGAACATGGATGAGGCTATTTCAGTCTCTTGTATCATCGATAAACTGCCTCCTTCTTGGAAAGATTTCAAGCATATGCTTAAGCATAAGAAGGAGGAGTTAACTCTTGTTGAGTTGGGCGGTCACTTGCGCATTGAGGATTCACTCAAAGCTCAATACATTGACAAGCCAAAGAGTAGCACTGCTACTGGTCCATCAGTTGTCAATATGGTGGAGCATAATAACTCCACCAAGTACAATGACAACAAGGGCAAGTGTAAGCATCAAGATAACACCAAATCTGATCTTAACAAGAAACCTAAGGTGACTTGTTGGAAGTGTGGGAAACTTGGAAACTTCAGGAAAGATTGCAAGGGTGGTAAAGTTGGAAACAAATCCAATGGATCAGGCACAGGTGGAGGGAATGGTAACACCAATTCTCTGAAAGGTCAGAATGTGTTTAATAAGTCTTTTGAGATTTATTATGTTACATATATATATATATATATATATATATATATATATATATATATATATATATATATATATATATATATATATATATATATATATATATATATATATATATATATATATATATATATATCTGACATTTACTTTGTGCAGGATGATGATGTTGCGTGGTGGGTTGACTCTGGTGCAACAATTCATGTGTGTAAAGATAGAAGTTGGTTCAAGACCTATGAGTCAATGAATGATGGTTCTATTCTTCATATGGGAAACGAGTCAACTGCCCTGGTGCATGGAAAAGGATGTGTTGATTTGAAGTTTAGTTCTGGAAAGATTGTTTCTTTATTTAATGTTTTACATGTTCCTGATATTAGAAAGAATTTGGTTTCTAGTAGTGTTTTGAATAATTGTGGTTATAAACAAGTTATTGAATCTGATAAGTTTGTTTTGTCTAAGAATGGTGTGTTTATTGGTTTTGGTTATTTGTGTAATCAAATGTTCAGACTTAATATTGTTCATGATAATATTGATTCTGCCTTTATATCTACTTCTAAACTTTATGATTCAAACCTATGACATGCAAGACTTGGCCATGTACACTTTAAAAGAATGCAAGATATGTCCAAGGATGGGTTAATACCAGCTTTTGATATGAACACTGAAAAGTGTAAAACTTGTATGTTGAACAAGATAACTAAGAAACCTTTTCAAGGAGTAAAACGTGAAACTAAAGTTTTGGAGTTAATTCACATTGACCTTTGTGATTTACATTCTACTCCCTCTTTGGGGAATAAGAAATACTCTGTGACTTTTATTGATGATGCTTCTAGGTTTTGTCATGTTTATTTATTACATTCTAAAGATGAAACATTAGATAAATTTAAAGTATTTAAAACTGAAGTTGAATTGCAACAAAGTTCCCTGATCAAAATATTAAGGACTGATAGGGGAGGTGAGTACATGGATACTCTGTATTTTAAGTCTGTTGGTATAATCCATGAAACAACTGATCCCTATACTCCTCAGCAAAATGGTATTTCTGAAAGGAAAAACAGGGTGCTGAAGGAGATGGTTAATTCCATGTTGTCCTATTCAGGACTGAGTCAAGGGTTCTGGGGTGAAGCTATGTTAACAGCTTGCTATTTATTAAATAGGGTTCCCAACAAAAGGAACAAAGTTACCCCTTATGAACTTTGGACTAAAAAGAAACCTAACCTTAATTATCTTAGGATATGGGGTTGTAGGGCTGTTGTAATACTCCCTGATCCAAAGCAGAAAACTTTGGGAGAAGAGGCATTGAATGCATCTTTGTTGGATATGCTGAGCATTCCAAGGCATATAGGTTTTATGTTATAGAACCTAATGAGTCTGTTTCAATTAACTCAATAATTGAATCTAGGGATGCACTCTTTGATGAGAACAGATTCTCACCTATCCCTAGACCAAGTCAAAGGATTCCAAATGGAACCAATGACAATGGTGTTTCAGAAGTATCTGATGAGGTTCCTGCTGAGGTTCCTGTTGAGGTTGTGGAACAACAACCTGAACCTGAGCTCAGAAGGAGCAATAGGGTGAGGACTCCAAAATCATTTGGACCTGAGTTTCAATTATACTTAATTGAAGGTACAAGGAGTGAGGTCTCTGACCAATACTCCTATTGCTTCATTGTGGAGGATGATCCCAAAACATTTGAAGAATCAATGACGTCCCAGGATGTTGCTTTCTGGAAAGAAGCAATTAATGATGAAATGGACTCTATCATGGGCAATAACACTTATGTGTTGACTGATCTACCACCTGGTTGCAAACCTCTAGGTAGCAAATGGATTTTCAAAAAGAAAATGAAGGTAGATGGAACTGTTGAAAAGTTCAAGGCAAGATTAGTTATTCAAGGCTTTAAACAAAAGTCAGGAATAGACTACTTTGATACTTATGCTCCAGTGGCAAGTATCAGTACCATAAGATTGCTGATTGCTTTGGCATCAATTCACAATCTGGTTATTCATCAGACGGATGTGAAGACAGCTTTCTTGAATGGTGATTTAGATGAGGAGGTTTACATGAACCAACCTCAGGGCTTCATCATGCCTGGCAATGAAAACAAGGTGTGTAAACTGATTAAGTCTCTTTATGGACTAAAACAGGCACCTAAGCAATGGCATCAAAAGTTTGATGAAGTGGTTTTGTCTAGTGGTTATTTACTTAATCAAGCTGACAAATGTGTATATAGAAAATTTGATGAATCTGGTAAAGGAGTCATCATTTGTCTATATGTTGATGACATGTTGATCTTTGGCACTGACCAAAATCAAGTTGATCTTACAAAAGAATTTTTGTCATCAAAGTTCTCCATGAAGGATATGGGGGAGGCTGATGTTATCTTTGGTATTAGGATTAAACATGAAAGTAACAAAATTTCTATATCTCAGTCTCATTACATTGAGAAGGTGTTAAAGAAATTTAATTACTTTGATTGTACTCCAGTGAGTACTCCCATGGATACAAGTGAGAAGCTAATGCCTAATACTGGCAAAGCTGTATCTCAACTTGAGTATTCTCAGGTGATTGGCTGCTTGATGTATGCCATGACTTGTACAAGACCTGATGATGAGGCGAAAAATGATCCATTTTTAGGGGGTCATTTAAGCCCGAATCCGACTTTATTTGATCAAATATTGCCCTAAATCGTTCCTTTTGTGATTTTAGGTACTTGGAGAGTGAATTCTGGAAAAGAAGCCATTTTGGACGTTTTTGGAGCATAAAAGTGAAGAAAACGGCAAAGTCTCAATTTTCCATGCTGGGAACAGTACATGAAGGCGTCAAGAGTAATCCCATGACGGCGTCAAACCTCAAGAATTAAAATCCGTAGTTGATGACGGCGTCACACACAGGGCGTCAAGAGTAATTTGTGTGACGGCCTAGGCCTTGACGGCGTCAGAAGTAGATCAAGGCCGTCCGAGGAAGTATTTGGCGGCGAGATGACGGTGTCACACCTTTGTTCTTGACGCCGTCATCCCTATTTTCCTATATATAGTTTTCTAGTTTTTCACATTTAAAAAGAGAGAAGTTTTGGGAAAAACCCTAAAGACGATTTTGGTGCAACTTTTACAGGTTTTTCAAGGGTTCCAAACCCTTGATACCTTGCATTGTAATTGAGATAAGTGTTCTTCTAATTCAATCAATATGTCTATGTGTTGGTTGTCTATATCTTGTTCTTGTCTCAATTCCATTATGCTAGGCTAGATCTCTTTTGTGTTTGCTTAGATCTAATGAAACCTAGATATTGATTATGTGTTGATTACTTGTTTATTCTTGTCTTGGATGAATGATTTATATGTTAGGCTTAAGAAAACTGGCAGATCTCCAAATGGTAACATGCTTGAACGTCTTAAGAAACATGAACCGAGGCGTACTAGGTCTTTATTGGTTGTATTTAATGCATGAGCCACTGTTTACAATCCCTATAGTTGTGCTGGGCATGGTGTAGGAGGAGATAAGAGCTCATAGAATTGGGGAGTTATGTATGCCACCCCATGAATGGTATTAAGGAATACAATCCGTCATCCATGCAATTATAACAAGTAATTAACGTGTAAAAGATATCTAGGGAGTAGTGAAATCTAAGTAAACACATTTTCTCCAATTACTGCTCACAACTTTAGTATAATTTAGTTTATTTTCATTTTTAGTATTTTATTGTGATTGCATTGTAGTATTGGGTTAGTTGACTAGCAACTAATTCCGCCCACTCTTCCAAAACCCGAGATTTTTACTTGCTTTCCATAAAATATAAAAATACAAAAAGAATCATCCCTCACCTTTAGAACTAGTAATTAGGCTTTCTAACCCTAGCGACACTATTCCTAAGCTGAACGATCAATCCCCCGGTACTTGTCACTATACTATACTACAACAATCAGGTACACTGCCTGGTGGGGGTTGTAAGCTTCTCGGGATCCCTCGAGAGGTAAAGCCTGTTGCGATTCCCACGCATCAAGTTTTTGGCGCCGCAGCCCGGGGAATAGTTATTGTCTAGGTTAGAATTTCTTTTTATTAGGTCTACTTGCTAGATTCCTTTCTAGTAAGATTTTATTTTTATTTTTAGGTTCTCTTTAGTCTATCTTTTTCTTTGTGCCCTTTGTTTGTAAAACCATTTTCATTTGTCTTCATGGCGGATGAGATTCCATTTAGATCATTAACAATAGAGGAACAATTAGTTTACTCAGATAGATTTGCTTCCTGTTGTTCCAATGAATTTTTAAGTGATCTTAACTATATACAAGAGGAGATGGGTGTAAAGTTTGATAGGTTTGATGAGTTATGCGCATGTGTGGCCTATATTAAACTATCATTGTTAGGATCAATCCCTTTTAGTAAGACCCTTTGGAAAAAATTTGAGGAAAGCCTCCTAACCGTGAACCAGGAGTTCAATGAATTGATGGGTTTGTATACATCACAACTTGAGGAAACAATTAAGGAGGATTTAGCCGAACATGATCATATTGAGCAAAAAGATGAATCCTTTAGGCAAATTGAACATTGTAATCAAGTTATTGAGGAAGGTTCTTATGAATCAGACTTAGAACTTGAAATGGCTAGAGAAGGATTTGAGATACTTAGCAACATGTTTAGGTTAGATTCTACTAAAATACGTGATGAGGATATAGGTGATGTTGAGAAAAGGAAGGATGAGGTAAATAACACAAACCTACAAAGTATCCCACAACTCCCATCATCACTTGAGGAATACACACCACCCGTGACTTACCCGAAAGAAGTAGAAGAGACTATAGGAGCCCCAATAGAGGTAGAACCCTTGTACCAAACACCACTAGAGGATATAGGTTTGAATATTTGTAGTGATAACCTTACTCTTAGTTCTAGGGAAGTTCCTAGTTTTGATGAACCAGAGCCTCAACCAAAACCGTTACCTAATCTTCCATCCTTGGATGAAAATTTAGGAATTAAAGTAGGTTCCGATCCACCCATCAAACCATATGGTCCGGGTAGTTTTACGTTGAAGGTAGTAGACTCTAAGCCTTGTAGAGAGGAAGCTAGCATAGGAGTGAACCATGACCTTACATACTTACATCACCCATTCATGATTGATCACAAGACACATTATGGGTTTAAACCGGGTTTATTAGGTCAAGATGGATCCCTAACTTGTAGTCTCTTGAAGTTGATTGAAAATGATCCCTTTCTAGGAGAAAATCTTAATTCACCTATTAACCCGATTGAATTAGGTAAGGTTATGATGATAGGAGCACAGCCCTTTGAGCATACAATTCATCCACGACTCTTTCCTCACATGGCATACTTCCACCAAGATGGTGTGTATCGCTACTACCACCCGCACTTAATCCTAAGTGTAGGGAAAACCTCACCTTTATCCGTGAAATAAGGGTAGAGTCAGGCTCGTGACTCGAACAAAAACAAGCGCTTCTTGGGAGGCAACCCATGTTTTGTGTGATTTTATTTTTGTTTGTTTGTTATTTGCTTCCGTATGCATGTTTAATTTTTATTGTTGGTAGATCATGTTTCTAAACTAAAATGTGGAAATACTTTACTTTGTTGTTTAGCCTAGTCTTAACTCCACCTAAAAGTATTTTTTCAAAAGATAAGTGTAAGGGAAACCCCAAATATGTTTTTAAGAAACAAACCGATCATGATTCTCCACAACATTAAATGAACATGTATATTCGTATTTGTTAGAGTCAAATGCTTGTATTGAGTCATAATGAAGTTTTGCAGGATTTTCCAGGAAGAAGGACCAAGTTTTTCCAGAAATTTTCCGGAAACTTAACATAAGAATTTCTGCAGGTCCACTCTGACGGCGTCAGAGGATTACTCTTGACGGCGTCAGGAGTTAAAATTTGGAAATTTTACTGGTTTTGTTTTTCTAACGGAGTCTTATGGTTTTTTGTGAATTATTAAGTTTTATAATCTCCAGGAGATCTGCAAACTTCATTCCACAAGCATTATATCTTATCTTGTTTTCTAGGACTTAGAAACTTATATAGGATGCCGCCGATTTTACGCGAGGTTGTCTTGTCTATTTTGTCAGGTTTTACAGGTTATGTATGACAAGAAGATGATTTATATTCTGGAAGGAAAGCTTTGATTGTTCATTTTCTTGGAGGAAGATTTAACCTGGCCACCTAATTATCCATACCGAGCGAATCAGGGGAGTATTTGATTTCATTCTCTTTACTTTTTCACTTTTACATTCTTTACTTGAACATTGGGGACAATGTTCATCTTAAGTGTAAGGGGAGGGTAAAAAGATGATACCTTACATATGCACTTTCGCTTGAGTTTGTTTTGTTTGATAGTAGATGTGTAATAAAACTATGAGAAATACTTGTTAGTGTAATTTTAGCGCCAAATTTAAAATTTTTTACAACATTTAGGAGTGAAACTTTAGCCATAGCAAGCGTCTCATGGATAGGAGATTATATGACTAGCACATAACCGTATATTCAGAAAAATTTTCCACCCAAATATGTGAGGTTCGCCTTTAGATTTGATAGGAAAAGTATTCATTATTAGTGCTTATGAGTGTACCGGTAGCATTTAGATTCTAGAACTTGCGTGAGTGATGCATCCCGAGACCGCTAGTGAGACTACATTCGTGTGGTAGGATTTACTACATGATAAGAGGCATTAGGATCACCCTTGTGTTAAACCCGTATCATAATTACTTGACCATTTAAGTCATACTACTTGACTAGTTAAGTCAACTAATTTTTCCCACACCCTTAGCGTTGTACTCATTTTTAGTACACGATACCCCTAGTACACCCCTCCGAGCCTATCTTTTCGTTTCTAACTTTAAGCATTTTACTTAAAGGAAGAATTTGTTACACCCCACTTAAATGTACACCCAAATCGCCTTAGCCTTCTGTGTATGCGCTCATTTTTAGTGCATTATTGTTATTTGTTAAACCCTAAGTTAACTTTCTAATTGATTACATGGTTGCTAAGTCGAGTCATATCCTTGTACATATTGTTTTGGGACGATTGAGACTCATGGGTAAGTACTTATTTTATAGAGTAATGGGGAAGAACATAACATTATTACCCCCATATGTGCGTTAATCTTAAAAGTGCTCCAAGTGTTTTGATTTTCTTAATTCGAGTCATTAGAATAGATTAAATGTAAAGTATGTAAAGATTCAAGTGTAAGGGGAATTTTCATTCCCTATGATGTATTATTTTGGATGGTAGGGTAAGAATGTATGCAAAAAAAAAAAAAAAAAAAAAAAATCGAAAAAATCAAGAAAAAAAAAAGAAAAAAAAATAGAAAAAGGAAAAAGAGAAAAAACATACGGACTACCATCCCGTTTCATTCTATGTTCATTTTATGTTTTTGTTATTTCTCATTTATTAGCTTAAGTCGAGTCTAGTCTTGGCTTAGCAACGCCATATTGTACATGTAATTAACCAAGATTGTTAACTCGCCATCAGTAAAACTTCCCTTATCCAACAAAACCGTGTAATTCATATCCCTATACCTAACATTACAACCCTTTAAAAGACCTCTTTGATAGTTTATCCTAGGTGCTTACGCCATGTGGTGGAGGTTTGATCCTTTCCCAAGCCTATGGTAATCTATTTTGCTATGACAGGTAGTGAGAGATATCTTCCATTTCCATAATGTTATATTACTTTATTACACCCGAGAGATGTGAGTATCTAAACACTATTTGTGAGGTGCTAGTGTATGACCTCCGTGCTTGTCTATTGGTCTTTAGTGGAACGATTATTTGTTGTAATTACTTTTATATTAGTGTTAAATGACCCCTAACTTGTCTTTTGAGTAGAATAAAAGCGCATTTGCTTGAGGACAAGCAAATCTCAAGTGTAAGGGTATATGATGAGGCGAAAAATGATCCGTTTTTAGGGGGTCATTTAAGCCCGAATCTGACTTTATTTGATCAAATATTGCCCTAAATCGTTCCTTTTGTGATTTTAGGTACTTGGAGAGTGAATTCTGGAAAAGAAGCCATTTTGGACGTTTTTGGAGCATAAAAGTGAAGAAAACGGCAAAGTCTCAATTTTCCATGCTGGGAACAGTACATGAAGGCGTCAAGAGTAATCCCATGACGGCGTCAAACCTCAAGAATTAAAATCCGTAGTTGATGACGGCGTCACACACAGGGCGTCAAGAGTAATTTGTGTGACGGCCTAGGCCTTGACGGCGTCAGAAGTAGATCAAGGCCGTCCGAGGAAGTATTTGGCGGCGAGATGACGGCGTCACACCTTTGTTCTTGACGCCGTCATCCCTATTTTCCTATATATAGTTTTCTAGTTTTTCACATTTAAAAAGAGAGAAGTTTTGGGAGAAACCCTAAAGACGATTTTGGTGCAACTTTTACAGGTTTTTCAAGGGTTTCAAACCCTTGATACCTTGCATTGTAATTGAGATAAGTGTTCTTCTAATTCAATCAATATGTCTATGTGTTGGTTGTCTATATCTTGTTCTTGTCTCAATTCCATTATGCTAGGCTAGATCTCTTTTGTGTTTGCTTAGATCTAATGAAACCTAGATATTGATTATGTGTTGATTACTTGTTTATTCTTGTCTTGGATGAATAATTTATATGTTAGGCTTAAGAAAACTGGCAGATCTCCAAATGGTAACATGCTTGAACGTCTTAAGAAACATGAACCGAGGCGTACTAGGTCTTTATTGGTTGTATTTAATACATGAGCCACTGTTTACAATCCCTATAGTTGTGCTGGGCATGGTGTAGGAGGAGATAAGAGCTCATAGAATTGGGGAGTTATGTATGCCACCCCATGAATGGTATTAAGGAATACAATCCGTCATCCATGCAATTATAACAAGTAATTAACGTGTAAAAGATATCTAGGGAGTAGTGAAATCTAAGTAAACACATTTTCTCCAATTACTGCTCACAACTTTAGTATAATTTAGTTTATTTTCATTTTTAGTATTTTATTTTGATTGCATTGTAGTATTGGGTTAGTTGACTAGCAACTAATTCCGCCCACTCTTCCAAAACCCGAGATTTTACTTGCTTTCCATAAAATATAAAAATACAAAAAGAATCATCCCTCACCTTTAGAACTAGTAATTAGGCTTTCTAACCCTAGCGACACTATTCCTAAGCTGAACGATCAATCCCCCGGTACTTGTCACTATACTATACTACAACGATCAGGTACACTGCCTGGTGGGGGTTGTAAGCTTCTCGGGGTCCCTCGAGAGGTAAATCCTGTTGCGATTCCCACGCATCACCTGACATTGCTTTTGCTGTGGGTAAACTAAGCAGGTATACTAGTAATCATAGTGCTCATCACTGGCAAGCAATTCAGAGGGTCTTTAAGTATTTGAAGAGAACTATGGATTATAGTCTCTCATATACTGGTTATCCTTCAGTATTAGAAGGATACATTGATGCAAGTTGGATCAGTAACACTGAAGACAATTCGTCTACCAGTGGCTGGGTATTCCTACTTGGTGGAGGTGCAATTTCTTGGGCATCCAAGAAACAAACTTGCATTACCAGTTCAACCATGGAATCTGAATTTGTGGCTTTAGCAGCTGCTGGCAAAGAAGCTGAATGGTTGAAAAACTTGCTTCTTGAGATTCCGTTGTGGCCTAAACCTATAGCACCTATTTCTATCCGTTGTGATAGTGCTGCTACATTGGCAAAGGCTTATAGCCAGATGTACAATGGGAAGTCTAGACATATAGGTGTCAGGCATAGCATGATTCGTGAGCTTATCATGAATGGGGTGGTATCTATAGTGTTTGTTAAATCTCAACAAAACTTAGCTGATCACTTGACGAAGGGTTTGGCTAGAGACTTGGTTTAGAAGTCTGCTAAAGGGATGGGTTTAAGTCCAACTTAGTCACTGAATGCAAGGATACCCAACTCCCTTCTAAGGAAACTTGGAAGCTGAGTTCAATGTGGAAAGCTGATCATTTAGTGGACTGAAGCACATGTATCACAAACATCCCAAGGTTGTGCTTGTTATCTGCTGGAAAGGAGGATGAAGTCATAACTTCTTAATGGTTAATTTTCTTTGAAAAAGTGATAAGAAGGAGCATGAATTAAAGATGAACCACCTATGTGAATGTTGAAGTTTTGCCGCTTCAGGAAGCTTTGGACTTTTAGCTTTTACAACATTTATGAATTGGATATGGACACATGGCTTGTATAGTGTCAGGAGTATTTTAGTGTTTGAAAACTTGTGTGTATTTATCATCAGGTATTCAAATGGGTTGAAGGGTTCAATTCTTAGAACACCCTGATTCTCGAATATTTGAAAGTATATGTACTAATGTGGAAATTCAATCCTCAGGATATTTTCATTTATGCACTTGTTTTGTTTTGTGTTTAATTTTTCATGCAAAGGAAGTGAACTAAATTTGGGGAGGATTGTTAAAAAATTTAGTGCACTGAAGGGATGAGTTCACACTTGGTAATGGGTTTGGAGGTACGGAGTGTACATCCATTTGGTCCATGAAAACCCTGACTCAATAGTGGTTATACTAGTATGAATCTGTTTCTGCTAGTAGAATCTGTTTCTGCTAGTGGAATCTGTCTCTGCTGATTTGATTCTGCTGATGATGGATTCTGCTAGTAGAATCTGCTGCTAGAATGATTCTGCTGACGGCATTAGTTTATTCTGCTGCTCGTTTTTAACCACTGATTCCTACTATTATGGAAAGTATTATGTTATAATTAATGGGCCGTTAATTATACATAATTCCATGGGCTAGGTTTGAGTATTCTCTATTATAAATAGAGGTCATAACACATCTGCATGGAGATACGAAATCACAAAACCCTAAACACTTGAATACGCATCTGGTTCTTGATTTGTGCCTAAAACAAGAACATCACTTGGTCTTATCCCATAGAGATATTCGTGTAACCCAGGCATAGGATCGAATAGTTTCTATTGGAAAGTGATACCACGATTTCAAGTGAATATCCGATACCTTATTGATTATCCTAACCCTAATCTGGGAACTTGTTAACTCATTATAACCAACACTTGATCCAAATAAAATTATGACAAAATCTGCTTGATCCAAATAAATAGCATCAATTTGTCTTTAACGATAATAATACATTTCGGCCCTTGTACCAGAAAATTGCGTAAACCTCTATTCTAGTTGTCTTAGAACAAGGTGCAGCATTTTGTTCACCTATTTTAAGTTAACAAGCTTATATGATAGTTTTGTCATGGATTTTGTTCAACAATTTTTCTCGAAGAGATGTTATTGGCATTTGATTCCATTAAAACTGTTATTAGATTGAAGACCAGGCATGCTTTTATGACACCGGTAATTATAATTTAAACATGATAACAGTTTGCGTAAGGATAGTGTTTTATGCGTCATCCACTCATCCCCATAACGTATTTGTCATATTTTCATGCCTTAAGAGTAGTTTTTAACCTTTTAGGTTTTTATAACTAAAAGATTTTATTGATCTTATTATTATTTCAATCCTTTCTCGGATGGTGTGTGCAGGATATGGTGTCGTGTGCTTTGATGTCTAGGAACCTCATATAATCATGGGAATCCAGGGGCGGATCTACATGAAACATAGGGTATGCAAGTGCATACCCTGTGTAAAATTTCGACGGTGTAAAAAAAATTGTTTTTTTCTTAAAAGCCACTGCAAAATACACTAAGAAGTTAAGAGGTGCACACCCTTTGGAACATAGAAAAAATATGAGGGCACACCCAAATCCAACTTGCCTTTTTTTTAATTCCTCAATGTGACCAAAATAAATGGATTCTGTGTAAAAGAGGAGCAGTAGGGGTTAGCTGCTTGAAGAAGGAGACGACTTAGGTTAAATAGACAATAAGTTTTGTATTTTTTTTTCCATGACACATTACACCTCCTCGAGGCCCACCACTCAATTTTAAAATTTACACCAAATTGAGATGTTAGTTTACACTGGAAATATATGTTTTTAGTTTTTACTACGTAATTTTTAAGGTTTGTTGTTTTAGACGTTTTAGATATGAATTATCGTCACGTTGTTTTTTAGTACGTTTACCATTATTCAATAAATACCCTAGAATGTGAGTAACTAATTATAACCCAAGCTTGATAAACCAAATTAACTTATAGAACTTGAATTGAAGAAATGAAACAATCGTGCCTAACTCGAATCCCAAACAACCCGACCCAATAAAACCCGAACCGAATACAAATTTATTACTGTAGTAAGTCTATTAATAAAGTGCATACCCTCCTCTAAAATTCTAGATCCGCCACTGTGGGAATCCCTATGCTAGCTCCTTGTCATGTAGTTGTATATACTGTGGATGGTGAAATGTTCATATATATTATGGATCATGATCTTTTTGGAACAAGATTATTTAATCATTAAAGGCTTGGTTGTGTGGTTACTATCTCTCTATATAATAAAATATAGACTATGGTAAAAAATAATCAAGCTATTTTACATAACAAGGATTAATCTCCACCATTCATTTTTCCACCATCTTTATTTTATCTAATTAATGAGATTAATATCAATAATTTAAAAAACTCACTTTCATCCTTTTTTTTCAAATATTAATATCTTTCAAACCGTTAATCGTTAAGCAAAAAAATATACCGTTACGACGAGCATTTAATTATCTTTCTATAGATATGCTATTTGATATATTTTCGACAATTTTTTTTTCACGTTTTTTTTCGTGGCCGAAAACATCATATATGATATTACATATTATATCATATATGATATTACATATCATATATGATATATCATATATGATTTTTTCGGTCACGAAAAAAAACGTGAAAAAAACGAAGAAAAAAAAATTTTGTCGAAAATATATCAAATAGTCTATCTATAGAAAGATAATTAAATGCTCGTCGTTATGGTGTAATTATTTTCGCTTAATGATTAACGGTTTAAGAAATATTTAAATTATAAAAAACGGGTGAAATATTAAAATACTTTTAATCTCAACAATTGATTTCTTTTTAGATGGATGGTGGGGATGAGTCCCTTGGTATGTGAGGAATGTTTGATTTTTTAAATATCTCAACTCATAGATTATAGACTACATATCTCCCATTTCTGATTATCTCATAAGCATATCTGCCCACCATGATGCTTGTTGTGCTAGTCTTTGCAACACCGATGTGTCATAGATTCGTCATTTCCCATACTATATAGGTCTGAGATTTGTTGAAGAGGTTGGATGTGTTAGGGGTGCTGACAACTCTGGTCGCCTTAAAGTAGGCCGAACCATGACCTTAATTACATTTTAATAGTTACAATGTTTAGTTCCTGAAAAGGATGACCGTGCTAAACTAAATTATTTGGTTTTGATGATATTGATTTATCTTTCGAGATTTAGCATGAGGTCGGTGAACAGCTTTATTGTGACATATAAACAAATCGCTTCTAATTTTTACTATAAGCAAGTTTTTAGATACGTCCATAATGAACAAAAACCGATTTTGTTTGGAAAATTTGCATTTAAGGCACCAAGATGACATTTATTTGCAACTTGATTTAAATTTGTGATATATTGCTAACGGCCTAAAACTATGATTTTCTTTATATTTCAAATTACCTTTACCGTTGTGTACTTTGATATATTTATTTATAGATTTTGTATGTTTAGTATCCGACGCCTAACTGCTACGTTTGGTAGCTTCTGCAATTACCCATAAGTTACCAAATCTATTATTATTATTATTATTATTATTATTATTATTATTATTATATCTTGAATATCATTTCGAAGCAAAAACGATGAATGTGATACACTGCGATCACATTGTGTACACACTGCGAAGTCAAATCATATGACATACGTAATTGACGGATTAGTTGGTGCGTTGCGACATAATTTTCAAATGTTAAACCGTGAGTTCCTAAAAAACTCATCTCAAATGTTAAACTATGAGTTCCTTCAGAAAGTTTTTACAAGTAAAGCCTTGATCACTACAAGAGATTACAAACTTAGAGTCGTTAGTACTCTATGGTTAATCTATAGGTTTCGTCGCACTAATCAAAAGTAAGTTGCGTTTTAGTCCAACATGATTCATCTACTGAAAAGAAGACGCGGCTTTGGGAATAGAAAGTAAGTGTGAACTACATGTTCGGAATATATACTTATGTTAGTAACTTTACATCTTCATGGTTTTTATACATATCCTGTCTGTTTCATCCATTTTTGCAAGATAAATCTATGTCGCGTGACAGTATCCCTATGATAGATTTATGTCGTTCTTAGCAATTAAGGCTATACTAGATTTGTAAAACGTAAGGAGTATCTACTGAATTGAATTTTACAACAATCGCTTTTAGAAAAAATACAATGGAAAATCCAAGAATCGTAGACTTTGTCTACTATGTGTCTTGCTTCAGTGACTTCGTTTCATCTTCCGTTTCTCGTACTGTGCTTCCTAGACTGTGTCAAAGTTGCTGTAAAATATGAAGTTCTAATGTTGTGTTTCACTACTTTTTCTTGGAATATACTATAGACACAATAAATAATTATATGACTAAACTCACGTGAGCCTTTGGGGTCACACATATATACACTTAGACATCACTAGTTATAATGTAAATGCCATATTTGTATTATACAATAATAGGGCTGAGCAAACTATCCGAACGGACCGGACTGACCGACAGACCAACTGAGACCGGACCAGACCGACCACATTTGGTCCGGTCCTCAGTCTCGGCTTTTGGGCTAATTCGATCTCGGTCTTGGTCGGTTCGGACCACAAACCGACTATTTTGCCTTGTTGGACCGACCAAGACTGGACCGGACCGGACCGACCACATTCGTTCCAGTCCTCGGTCTCGAATTTTGGGCTAATTCGGTCTCGGTCTTGGTTGGTCCGGTCCTAGACTGATGCTCAGCCCTATACAATAATCAAGAAACTCAAGAAAGAGTCGGACCACGAATTATTAGGTTGGACCAAATGAATCCGCATTGGACTCAAGCAATTGCATAGTCCAATTACTTATTTACTTGGACCAATATTCGGTCCATAAGGCATAAAAGAAAGGACAGAAAAATTCAAGGGGCTTGTTTTAAGGCAGAATTGCATATATATCCCTCTCAAAGTGAATAATTGCATATATATCCTTTTTGCAAGTTTTTGATGCACATAGTACAATGGTTTTTATGCATGCTTTGAATATATATGCAATCATGCATTTTCGGAAGGATATATATGCAAAAACCCCCTTGTTTTAAATTAGGTTGTGATAAGTGTTATTTGATTCACCAAATCACATAAGAATCTCCATACCAATTTGCTATCTAGAATTCTCTCCTCCACCCCCTATACACGGCTGAAATACCCTCCCCATCTAGGGTTTTAGTTTTGATCTTTTCTTCATTAATTCTAAGAGGCAAAGGTGATTAATTGAACTAGCATTCGGTGTTGCTGCTTAAAATGTAGTGTAGACTACTCAAGAGATAACCTAGTTTGTTTATTTGGTTTCAAAGATCTCTTGATCATGTTCTTGATTCATTCGACTTAACCATCCAAGAAGAAAGCTATAATTACTTTCTTATCTTTGATTAACCATATGACACATATGAATCCTTGTTTGGTGATTATGCTCCCGCTTATATTGTTAATTATATCTTGCATGAAACATGATTTAATTATTGTTAAATTAGTAATTCAACCTTAACTAACCAACACTTTCTTCCTCTTCGTTGCTAAAAAAATGCTATTATCGTTGTTGGGTCAAAAATTTGACCCAATTACCCTGGCAAGGATTTAAAAATAAAATAGTCTAACTCACTAAATAAAATAGTGGGTCACTCACTGATATAGATTCAGTGAGTGTTGTATAAAGCTCTTTGTACTAAAGAAACACTTTGCTTACCGATACGGTGTCAGTGAGTAAAGTATATGAGCTACAAACAACTCTAGTGTCATTGAGATTTGACAAATGTCTCAGTGACACTGAAGACGCTATCTCTGCAAACAGACTAGAAAATATGGGCGAGAACATCCAAAAGGGAAATCAAACAAAGTACAAGGAAATTGCCATAGAAGTGGGAATATTTGGTATGACTATTTCAAAAGGGATGTTGGTGCTTTTCCAAAAGAGGAAGATGAAGAGGGACCACTTGATGCATGACATCTCACTAACCATCACATGGTTTCTTTGTAATTTTACCTATATATATGTTTGCTTTGTAATAGGGATAGTATGAATTCTAAACAAACAAAATAATATATAGTATTAGTTGACAGGATCATCCTCTCATTGAATCTCGAGCATAGCTTGGATCAATGAGAGTTTATTTGTCATTCAATAGGGATAGTATACCGCAATTATCCCATTGAAGAAACTGAAGATGTTATCATGTAGTCAAAGTGTATATTGAGTACTCTTGTATTTATTGTTCATTATTATTAATGAAATTGTTCTTTATGTTTATCAAGATTTACTCAAATTCCATGGACCAACAATCCTAAACATGAAACGTTTTGTATATTTTCGTTGTCCATATTTTTTAGAAAAATTCACCTACCCGTAAGATGCAGAAGAAAAGTAGCAGAGCCTCAGTTAGATATTGTGTAAGAATTAACACATGTTTGACATCAGCCCCACAATTTCTGTACACTACGGGTGTTTGACATTTTTCATCAAATAAGGTTGAGAACAAGAGAATGGAATTTACTTGTGAATCTGTTGGTAGTAAATATGATCAACCCATATACTCATCTACTTTGAAGTTTAGAAGAATATATAACTACATTAGCGTGATCTGTAGCAAATGGGAGTCTCATATCAAATCTCTACAAATTGGTTCAATAAAAGTAACTCCATTTGTAAAAAAAAAAAAAAAAAAAAAAAAAAAAAAAAAAAAAAAAAAAAAAATCCGTTTCGAGGATAGGTCAGAGCACTGTTCCTAAAACCTAATGTTGTCCATGAACTCTTTCATTGACCTTCGAGTATTAGAACAAAAACATCCTCATAACGTCTATAGTAAACCCTTTTTTCATTTGATGGATTCATGGGGTAGATAGGAGTAGAATAATATGGTTTTAATTTTGAAAAAATTGGATTGAAATAGTTAATGTGTTGTGAATGAATCATTTAGGTAAATGTATCCAAAGATGAGATAAAATGACTCAATTACCAAGGTGTTTATATGGGGAAACCGGAGAAGTTAAGTTTATATTTTGCAGATGTTTCATAATTTATGTTTCGCAACATGATTTAAATAGAAAAACTATGAGTCTTGTTTCATATTCTGAACCATCTTGTAATTTTAATGACGACTTTTTGTATTCTCTCGCCTCCCCCACGTCGCCTTCATATAAAAGGTCCCATATATCGGTTAAAATAGAAAAAGCATGAGTTTGTTTGTTGAAATACCTAATCCTAGAGATTCAATTCTAGTAGAAAGGGTATAGAGAAGAAGACCCTTGACACAACATACAAGAGTAAATTAAGTTCTTGTGTGTCTCTCTTGCAGAAGAAGTGTTCTTTCAATAGATGATAAGAGAAGAAGTTATAACATAATAAGATAGTAGACTTAGAGGGATTAGAGAGAATAAGTGAGAGGGAAAGAATGATTAACAAGAGGTGAGAATAAAACTAGACAAGAAGGAGTATTAACGACAAGCTAAGTCTTGGACAAGCCTTTAGCACGCTGGCTCAGCGCGTTGGCGCGTCAGCCTGGCGTGCAAGAGTCTGGTCCGGCTCTTGACTCGTTATAAATCCCCGTCTCGTTAAACCCCCCAGGTGCACTTCATCTTTGAGCTTTCCAAGTTCATTCCAACACTCAAAATGGAATAAGTTTAACAAACTCATTTAGCCAAGGATGAGATGATTAAAGATATTTAGTAAACTATGTAACTAGATAGTTAAGGGTTTAATGCAATTTGATAGAGAAAGGGAAGAACTATTGGACAATGGATGTTGGGTAATAACTTTCCTTCCAAATTTGAATTTCAAAATTCAAATTCAAAACTTGAGAAAGTGTGTGTTATGAGAGGGTTAAGTGTATAAGAAGGATTGTCATAGAATGAGTTGTAAAAATGTTATTTGAATTTAAAATTCAAATGTGTTTGTAGGAGGTTGTGAGATAGAAGTGTGTTGGGGAAGCTTCATAAAAATGAAGAGTATTTTGAAAAGAGTCAATGTAGAAGAAGGAAGTGTGTAGACATGTTGTGTATTAGGGGACAAAGGTGAATTAAATAATGTAATTCAAATATGAAAGTTGTAGGTTTGTGAGAGGGAATTTTGTAGAGATGGTTAAATGTGTAAGTGTGTGAGTAGGCTAACTCAAGTTCACATATGTTGAAGAAGAGAGTGTGTGGTAAAAATTGATGAAACTTGGATACAAAGGGAGTTGATGTGTAGTTTTTGCGTTGATGAAAAAACTAATAGTTTATTGTGTGGAAGAAGGAATGTGTAGGTGGCAATGTATAGAATGTAGAAAACAATGAGAATAAAGAGTAGATTGTGTTGGGTCTGTGTATAAGTGTAATAGATAAACAAGTCCTAGTCCATTAAACATACAAAGTTCACACCGAGAACATTAGTGGGCTTGGCCCGGTTCTTGATTGTAAGTCTGGCCCACGAAGGTCCATTTCACATGTATAAATACTTCCTCCTAGTGTGTAAAGAGGGTGAGAGTTTTCATTTATACATTTGTCATTTCATACACTTGTGTGTGTGTGTGGTTTTTGCTCTCCACCTTCTTTCCTCTCTCTAACCTGTCGTTCTCTCTCTAGATTTAATTTAAGTATGTGATTCTTGATACCAAATGGGATCGTGCAACAAAGCTATCAGTAACCAAACAATTAACTTATTGATTACACAAACCCAATTCACCAACTCTTTAACACTATCAGCAAGCATAACTATATTGTCTTCAGTAACATTTATCCCACATCCTACCTTATGAAACTTTGTTTTAGGCTTTGGACATAATTAACTTTGAATAGTAATGATGTTACTGTTAGTATTGTTAATGCTGATGATGTTGATGTTGTTGATGCTGAATAGAGGAAATGTATGAATATATACCTTAATGTTGCAGATGCTGGTGATTGCTGATTTAATCCAAATGCATGATATATGAGGAATGAACCAAAACAACTGAAGCAAAAAATAGCAACCGAATTGAATGATATTAGAGGAATTATTACTTTTTATTTGAATTAGAAAGAGTTTAGTCTAAGTCAAACATTTTTGTAAACGAATTGTGTTCAAAGTTGAATAAAATATTTCCTTTAATTATCATCCTTTGTTTTAATTTGTCTTCTTTCCTAAACATTAAAATTTTGAAACTTGATGGTTTTCAAGAGTCATAAAACACAACATTAGAGGATCTTGTACTCAACAATGTTTTTTTAACAACTTGGTAATTGACCCCTTTATGTTTTAGATAATAGTTGTTTTTTATCTTAGCAAGCTCACCATTATTGTCGTGTATGCTCAAATTTTATTAATGGTGCTCTTGAGTATCTTAAAATTCAAGATTTTGAAACATGTGTAAATCTGAAAAATTAGCTTATGCAAGGACTTGAAGGAAAAAAATTAAATTAAATTATGTCATATTTATCTTTGATATGTGCAAGTCAACATTTTGTGAAATATCTTTCACATATTGTAAAATTTGGGTTTGGATGGGTTAGATAATGGGTCAAAATGATGATCTTTCTATATGGGTATAAAATGATGAGGTCGGTTAAGCCGCCCCATTAACCTTCTTTTATGTGTTTTATTTGAAATAATATTATCAATGCTTTATGTGAAAAAAAATATTATGATATGATTATATTATGTTTATGTTTGACACATTATTTGGTTTGTGATTTAAGTAATTAATATATCACATCATGTGCATTAGATGGGTGTGTGAATGGTTGGTTAATGGGTGAATATTGTTTTTATGATGATTGGGAAGGATATGATAAGCAATTACAAAAATATATTAATCACCATATCCGGTTTATGTTTGACATATTATTTGGTTTGTGATTTAAGTAACTAATACATCACAAATGAAGATTTAATAGTCTTAATCATTCAACTTGCAAAAATAGACGTAAAAACCTTTAGGGTATGTTTGGTATGAGTATATGAGAATAGGGTTATGGATTTCATAGTGATTAAAGTTGTTTGTTTAATGGGCTCATGAATAAAATGGGTATATTGTAACAATTCGTATTTTTCGGGTTACTATTCATTTTTACTGTTCATTCCTGAAAATTTTATTCTACATTCTTGTAAGTTAACCTATTTTTATGGTAACACAAGAGTTTGACACTCGTTGGGTCATTTTGCAAGTTTCACAAAACCGTGTCTATGATTTACATTTAGGTCTAAACGTCGTTTAAACATCCTGATATGTTCATACAACATCCTAAACAAGAGAAATAAGTGTTTCTCAGATCTTACGACATTTCCACAAGTTTTGAATTTTTACATTTTCTAGTTACGCGTTTTAGGCCTACGGTTTTAGGTTTTACCGACAGTTAAACACCCTGATAAAACTTATCACTCATTTAATATGCTAATATAGAGTATATTGATAAGTTTTAACAAATTTATAAGTTTTATATTTTTAGGATACCCGGTTTTAAGTTTCGTGATTTAAAGACTTATCGTTAGCGATTATTTGGACCAAAACTCACTCAGTAAACTAGATAACACCAAGTTTTATCCATCTAGTCACCACGTACATCATATGAACGACACATTGAGGGTAAATCAACAAGCATTGGTGGATTGGTGATGAACCATAGAAACTTTATGCATTCATGTATTACATTAGGAACCATGGAACCATTAAGCTTATATGTATAACCATTTCAACCACAAGTAAGAAACTAGCTAACCGCCTCTTCATCCTATAAGTATCAAGCTCATTCCTCTTCCTTTCTTCACCATTTAAATGCCAAACAACATAATCCCTACACCATCCATCTTTGATTTTCATATTACAAGTTACATACCATTGTTGAAGGCCTAGTTAACCTCTACATGAAACTAGTGTTTATTTGGTGATTCCATGGTTGATTAAGAAGTTATACGAGGTGATTATGGCTGAGATCACAAGGATTTTGCAATGGTTATATCAAGGCTAGCAAAGGTTTGCAAGAGTTGTGTTGAAGGATTTGAAGCTAGGGTTTTGGATTGGAGGATTTAGTTCTTGTCCTAGTTCATGTATCCCTTTTCATTAAGGCCAAAATTTGTAAGGAAATCTATGCTCATCATCCTTACTATGTTTTCATAATCTTCTATATGCTATATCTGGTCACTATATTGATTTCATGATGTGCAAAATCTTAAAATAAATGAAAACACTTACTTGTTATCTTATGTTATAAAACAAATAAAACAAGTAAACTAGTAACTTATACTATGAAAAACGACTAGGATTATGTACTTATAAATTTGAAAAAGCTCATAGAATGATAGAGGATCTTACAAGGAAAATTTAGCACTTTGAATCACCCAAAACAGACACACGAGTCAAAAGTTATGATTAATAGAACTTAACGAAACCGAAAAACTATTAACTGTGAAAATGCTTACTGCACGAATCTAGAAATTTTTTGAGGCACTTCTGGTCCGATTTATCAAAAATTTAAAACACGAAAGTTGTCTGAAATGATGTTTTGCATTTATCGCAAGAGAACTCGGCCTGAAAACACCAAACAAGGGCAGTTTTCTGCCTCAAATGATAAGGATAGTTTTCGGTGTCAAAAATTTGGTTTTCACTAGACAAGTACTTAAGAACCATGTTATTTTTAGAACTAATTACTTACAAAACATGATAAACCTTATAAACATAACAATCTTCATTCTAAAACCTCTGTAAGTTTATTTTGCCTTCGACATAGTATTTTTCACATGTGAAAACCAATTTTTCACATTTTTTCACATGTGAAATAATAATCCTAACTTATCAGTTTTCACATATGAAAATATACTCATAACTTGTAAATCAACCAAAACTCATTACGGAATATGACCAAAGTTATTTTGCAAACCGTGTAACCACTTAATCTGTATGTCACATAAACAACAAGCAAAACATATGTTTTTCCATGTCGAGCACTACAAAACTATGGAGCTTCATGTGACGGGTTTCATTTGGGTAAACGGATCGACGGGTTGTGTAACACCCCCAATTTTAAAATATTTGCAGCGGAATAAAGATTGGGTGTTACTTCACAGCTCATAGTTTTTCAGTAGAAAATGATTTTCTAAAACATTTATCATTCGAATTTTTATAAATATCAGAGTTTTCAAAATGAGGTCCCAGTGGTTTTCAAAATTTGTTAAATAGGTTTTCGAATGATAGTAAAATTTTATAGCCTTTGTAAGAATTCCGTGCTCCTCCGTCCCATCCTTGCTCGTTATAGACCTGAGATAAACATGTTAAAAATCAACAAAAGTTGAGTGATATTCATAGGTTTAATTTTTAATAGTTGAACACAAGTTATAAGTGATAATTGCACCGTCATACAATTATAAGTTAAAAACAAATGTTATTGCATTAAGCTCATGACGCTCAGCCGATTAACAGATCTCATCATAAATGATGGATTATAGTAACAGGGGGCCCTCGGGATAGGTCCTTCCCAGTAACCTATTAGATTTCAAATAAAGTGCGTTCGGTTGTTTTCTCAACGCCCAAACGGGGATTGTCAATCCCTAATAGATCTATCCACAATTATTTACGTTCACCTCTCTGGGTGACTAAGGCTCATGATATGAGGGGCTTTTGGCAAAAAGGTACTTAAGCAATAACGAGATCAGGTAAAGCATACCAAGAAAATACTTGTGTTCAGTTTGTAAAAACTAGCATGTATCCCCCTCGCAGGGTTTATAAAACATTTAAATAAGTAAAGGCGAGGCTATGAACTCACCTTAGTGGTTTAGTGAATAAAAATATCGATACTCAGTTTGCAAAATAGGAACGGCTCCACACACGACCTAGATAATATATGGCATGTTTTAGTGTTTGGTAGTCTTAATGTTTTAATCGCGAGTAGTTTTTGAATGCGTGATTTGTTAATTTATCGTTAGTAAAACTTTTGGATTTTATCGTATATCGTACGTTTAGTTATATATATATATATATATATATATATATATATATATATATATATATATATATATATATATATATATATATATATATATATATATATATATATATATATATATATATATATATAACGTAAGGTTTAATAATAAAAATAATAACGATAGTTTGAAATAAAGCGTAACGTTTAATAAAAATAATCGTAACGTTTAATAATAATAATAATAGTAATAATAATAATAGTTTGAAAATAAACGTAACGTTTAATAATAATAATAGTTTGAAAATAAACGTAACGTCGTGACGTGAACTCGTAAAAATGGAAAGTTGAAATAAAAATATTAATTTTAGTATACGGCCCTTGTATTTTCTAAAAATTTACACTTTTTACCCTAACGGCGTTAGCGTTACGCCGTTAGTCCAAAATTAAATATATTTACATTTTACGTCCAAAACTTTATATTTCTTACACCTTTCACCCTAGAGTTTATAAAAATAAGTTTTCACCCTTTAATTTACGAAATGACATTTTATACCGAAACTTTGAAAAGTTTACACTTTTTACCCGATTTTTGTAAAATTTGCAAATCTAGTCCAAAATTCACAATTTTCAAAACTTAATGTTTTCATCTCTTAAATAGTTTCAAAACAGCTTATTGAACTTATTCTAACAGCTTATTAGTTCGAAAAATTAGTTTGATAGCTTATGGGCTTTTAACGAAAACTTAAGCCCGTTAGTGTTTTTAAATCCAATTGGCCTACGAGGGTTTTGGGCTTTATTTTGGGCTAAGGCTAGGATATTAAAAACGTTGCAAATCAGCTTATTGCCTCAGCTTACTCATTCAGCTTATTTTGAAAAGATTGTGCCTTAAGGCCCAATCGATACTAGTTAATTTCCAAAGTCTAGCTCCTATGTCGATTTGGTTTTGGTTATTTACTAGGTTCAAACGTGATTTTTATTACAAAGTTTCTACACAAAAATGATTGTTTGTCATGAGGTCTTTTGGTTTGTGAAATAAAAACGTATGCTCGTTAAGTAAATATTAAAGGTATACGTGCGTTTTGGGCGTAGCATGGGTCGAATTTTTATAAGAAAAGACTTAGAAATTTTTAAGGGTTTTTCATACTTGTTGTGGTACGCTAGGAATGTACTCCAAATTGGTTCGTACGTAGCTTTTTAGTTTCAAAACTCTACATAGTTTATTTGTTAAGGTGTGAAATATATAGACGAACGTAAAATATATATATATGTTGTATATTTAGTTTTCGAATAAAGAGGTGCAATTGTGTGTGTCGCGTAAAAAAAATAATGCAAATGAAAGTTTTATATAAATATTGAAAAGAGTTCGTTAGTAACTTACGACACCAAAATGGTGGGTAAAACAAGACGTAGAGTCGAGAAGTGAGTGAGATGAGTACGTAGTGTGTATGTGTGCTCGACCAAGGTTCACAAACAACAATTTGTTTCTCCTAAACCCACACGAATCCCTTGAATTCCTACCAAATGCTTTGACCCAATGCCTAGTTTACTACTTAGAAATATTTGGTGATTTTCGGTTTGCATGGAAATGGAAAACGAGAGTATGCATGCATGGGATTTATATATGGTTCCTAGTGTGTTCTAGTGTCTAAGTTTTAATGTGATTTGATGGATACGTGATCTCAAAAGTCTTAAAGTTGTAAGAGCAAACACTTTACTCCATGTTTTGGTTTCTTGCATCGACATCCTCAAAAACGTGGGCATTGATCTTTAAAAATGAAATGGTACTTTGTGAAATACATTATAAAAGGGTATGGTACTATGCCTAGTGAATATAATATGGAAATGTGTGTGCTTGATTTAAGGGAGTACTAGTTTGTTTGTATCATGCATGTCGACCACCATTTCTTTTAGTGAACCGATTTGTAAATCGGCATGGCTTGAGATTTTGATAACTTTGAAATATTTAGATACTAGTTTGTGTTTAGAAATGATTTTAGGAAGTTATAGAAACAAGCGTGGGTTAAAATGGTTAAGTTTTGGATTAGGTGAAATGTTATGAAATCGTTTTTGGGACATGAGCTTTGCCTCGTAAAATCGTAGCTAGACTCAACGTGGGGAACTAAAATTCGACACTTTATATGTTGGCTAGGGGAGGAATGAGTATGTGTAAAAATATATGTGTGTCGTGTGTAAGATTTGAGCATACTAAGCTCGTTTCTAGTTGGTACTAGTCGAGTGAAATGAAAAACAAAAGAAGAAAAATAGGCTTGGTTGCTTTTGGTCATGAATAGTAACAGGCCAGGAATTGTTTTTGGGCTTGGTGGGTAATTAGGGTCCGGTTTGGTGTATTTTAAGATTAGTAAAATACTAATTGTAATTAGTGAAAAGTTTAGAAATTAATTAGTGAGACGTTTACGTGAGTCCGAGAGTGAATAGTGTTTTGTGAATAGTGTTTCATGAATAGTAAAACTTTTGAAAAATATCTCAATATCACTAACCGACTCTAAAAACGATGAATAGTGAAATGATGAATAGTGTTGGTGAATAGTACCGATGAATAGTAAATTTTAAAAATGTCCTGAAAATGCAGGTTCGTAACGAATAAAAGAAATTTTTTTTATATTCTCGCGATTTTAGACTATAGTGGTACATGTGTGAGCATCGTTCCAAGTAAAATGAGATCATGAATATCGTAGTGATTTCTAAGCATCATGGCATATTTAAATAAATAAAAATAAAAAAAAAAATTGTTATCGGTAAAAACGTTATAAATTAACGTAATGATATATTAGTCTTTGATTTACTTTTACTATTTATAGGGAAATTTACGGGGGATTACAAGTTGCTGGATTGAAGATTTAAAGTATCCTAGCTCCTCGAACATTTAATACATGACCTCTGGATTATGATGGCCCAAACGTTAGTATGAGATAAAATGTTTCATAAACCATTTCTATAAAATGACATACACAAGCTACCATATAAAAGCCTCATGATCAATATAACTGACATATATAGACTCGTTTATACTTTCACATCGTTATTTCAAAACCTAAGGCACGATATCATATTTCTAGGTTTTACGTAGAGACTTCCCGGCTTATCCATCTAATTCATTATACCTTTAAACATCCTTAACTCTTGGTGAGTTATAGCCCCACTTTTACTCGTTTAATTACTTTATAAACTCTTTGGGGGAGATACATGCTTAACTACTTGCTTTTACTTTCACAAGTACTCTAAACTTTTACATATTATTGTGAGTCATAGCCCCACTCTTACTCTTTTAACACTCGTTTTACAAACTCTTTGGGGGAGATACATGCTTCAATTTCCATAACGATCACAAATACTTGAAAACTATAATATGTGCTATTTTAATCAACATGATGCATTATTATCATATTTGGTCAACATGTGCGTACCAATATATGCCCTAACACATAACTGTTACTATGTATTTATTATGTGCAGTATGTGTTATTTTAGTCAACATAATGCATTATTATCATATTTGGTCAACATGTGTGTACCAATATATGCTCTAATGCATGACTATTACTATGTAATTACTGTGTGCGGGAAGTTGATGAGGCGAAAAATGAACCACTTTTAGGGGGTCATTTAAGCCCGGAATTGAATTTATTTGATCAAATATTGCCCTAAATCGTTCCTTTTGTGATTTTAGGTACTTTGAGAGAAACATCTGGAAAAAGAAGCAATTCGGACGTTTTTGGAGCATAAAAGTGAAGAAAATGCCAAAGACTTAATTTTCCATGCTGGGAACAGTGTTTGACGGCGTCAAGAGGAAAGAGTTGACGGCGTCAAGAGTAAAATCCATGACGACCCAGTACAAACCTGAAGGCATCACAAGTAGAGAGTCAAGAGTTAATTGTGTGACGGCCTGCAAAAGAGGACTACATGACGGCGTCAGATGTAGATCAAGGCAGTCCGAGGAATTATTTTGCGGCGAGATGACGGCGTCACACCTTTGTTCTTGACGCCGTCAGCCTCTAAAATCTATATATAGTTTTCTAATTTTCATTCATTAGGAACAAGTTTGGAGAAACCCTAAGGCCGAACCATATACGAATTTTACAGTTTATTCAAAGGGTTTTCAGCCCTTGAACCCTTACATGTGCTATTGAGATAAGTATTCTTTTAATTCAATCAATATGTCTATGTTTTGGTTGTCTATATCTTGTGCTTGTCTTGATTCCACCATGTTAGGTTAGATCTATCTTGTGTTTGCTTAGATCTAATGAAACCTAGATGTTAATTATGTGTTGATTACTTGTTTATGGTTGTATTGGATGAATGATTTCAATGTTAGGCTTAAGAAAACTGGCAGATCTCTAATTGGTAACATGCTTGAACGTCTTAGGAAACATGAACCGATGTGTACTAGGTTTTATTGGTTGTATTTAATGCATGAGTAAATTCTAATGATCCCATGTTAGGAGCTTCTTAGCCGGCTCGACATAGGAGTGAAGTAGGCACCCATAGGATTGGGGAGTTAAGTACGCCACCCCATGAATGGTATTAAGGAATACAATCCGTCATCCACGCAACTATGACAAGTAATTAACGTGTAAAAGATATCTAGGGAGTAGTGAAATCTAAGTAAACACATTTCTCCCACTTATTGCTCACAACTTTAGTTCAATATAGTTTTATTTTCATTTTTAGTATTTTATTTTGATTGCATCTTTAGTATTGGGTTAGTTGACTAGCAACTAATTCCGCCAACTCCTTCAAACCCCGAGATTTTAATTTGCTTTCTAAAAAACATAAAAATACAAAAAGAATCATCCCTCATCTCTAGACTTAATCTTTAGGTTTTCTAATCCTAGCGACACTATTCCTAGCTGAACGATCAATCCCCCAGTACTTGTCATTATACTATACTACATAGATCAGGTACACTGCCTGGTGGGGGTTGTAAGCTTCTCAAGATCCCTTGAGAGGTAAAGCCAGGTGCAATCCCTACGCATCAAGTTTTTTGGCGCCGTTGTCGGGGAATAGTTATTGTCTAGGTTAGAATCTCTTTTTATTAGGTCTATGTAAAACCTCGCAAAAATCCTTATAATTAATAACGATTAATTATATATAAATCTCTGTCATTATTGTAATCACCATTTTTACGGGGAAATTTAAAATTTTCTTAGTATACTAAAATGGTCACGATTACGATATTGCCAAATTCGTCAAACGACAAAACAAGTTCTCGACACAATTAACAAAATATTAATAATTCACTAATTTTAATTTATAACACTAATCACAAAAATCAAACGGGCCTTGACCTTCCCTAAGCCCAACCGGCCCAAATACTTAACCCATTTTATTTCTAAAAATTTCATATAATTCGACCAACCAAGCTCCAAAACGCCTTGTTTATTCTAAATTCGTACACACGACACCTATATATTTTTGCATCATCTCGTTCACCACCTAGCCAACTATTAGTGTGTCAATTCTCACGTCCATACGTTGAGTTTTGATACGTTTTTAAAAGGCAAAGCGTTTAGCCATAAATCAACCCAAACGATTTGTACTTAATCAAATTCTTAACCGTTTTAATCCCCGTTTGTTCCTATGAGTTCCTAATAATATTTCTAACATGTTTTCATGTATAAATATTAAGTATGATCAACTAAGAACCATTGAATCACAAATGAGCATTTCGTTTGCTTGATAAAATGGATGTCGACATGCTAGTTACTCACAAGGATGATTCTCTATTTTCTAAGTATATCAAACTCATTTTATATTCAAAACTAACATCCTAGGAAACTATTACCTGACAATGCATAGTATCTATTGTCTCATGCAATTATTTGAACCATACGAACACAAATCTTCACCTATATGTACTACACGATCGTTTCTCTAATTTCCATTCATCACAAACCGTAAATTTACTCTCTACTCATCCTAAGATACCTAAGAACTATCAAGAGAACCTTACAAGATCATTTGGAAGCAAGAAGATTGTAATCTTTGATTATACGATCCATATTTTTCAAGTTTCCATTCGAAAGAGAAATATACTAGCTTTTCAATCCGTTCCTCTTGACTCTCTACCACCCTAGAGGTGTAGTAAGTCGTTTACATCCTTTCTCAATTCATGTTACTCGTTATTTTCATTCCATGCATCATATTTTTCATTTTCGAACGTATATAAACTTTATAATTATATTTTCATATCTATAACCATATAGGAAGTTTTACGTGACTAGCCTCTATCTTGGAAGGCCTAGGAGTCACGTAGCATGCTTAAAATACGTTTAAAGTTAATGTACATGCATCATATCGACTTGTTTTGAAACCCTACTTACACGTATAAAACTTCATACATACTTAGAAATATTTCTAAGTCATTTTCAATATATACAAACGATCCAAACACCATACAAACGCATCGTATAACTTTTAATTTCACGTAACAAGCATACTATATTTTTCTACGTACTAATAGACCTCCTAACTAGTAAACAATTTCGTATATACAATATGTAAAAATAAACTAGTTACGACACTTAAAAATGATCAAAGCTAATCGACTTCAACTAGTTAGAAACTAGTTAAAAATATGCGACATGGGCCTAAAGCCCAATAAGCTAAAAATAAGCTATTCGAATAAGCTAGCCATCTAAACCTTTTTGATATAGAATTAGAACATGAAAAATGATATTTTTGATGAGCCCAACTCATCTCACGACGTACGGATCTTAAAACGTTAACGGGCCAAGTTTTAAAACGTTAAAAGCCCATTTAATGAAAAATAAGCTATTTTTACAAATAAGCAGTTGAAATAAGCTTTTTACTTATTAAATAAGCCTCGGAAATTTTTAGTATAATTTTTCTAACGATTTTTGTAATTTTGGACTAAAAATGTAACGCGACGACACCTAGAAATACTAATATTGAAAACTATGAAAACTAAGGACTAAAACTGTAAAAACAGAATTATTAAGGTAGAAAATGATTTATTATTAATCTCCAAGCTTAGAAATGATTATTGGATAATTAGAGGACTATAAATGTAAATTATTTATAAAAAGGACTAACGGCGTTGGCGTAACGCTAACGCCGTTAGTATAAAAAGTGTAAAAATTGGAAAAGGACAAGGACTAAACATAATCTATTTGACATTCTTATTTTATTTTCTACTTTACGTCAACCATCACGTCATATGCATTTTTATTACGTTTTATGTGGAAAACTAGAAGGGGTTGAATAGTTTTCCCTTCTTTTTCATTTTATAAAAACTTTGTTTCAAAATGTTGATTCAAATTTATTCAATTGTTTGTTTAGAAAACTTCAATTAGAGTTTAGTATGAAAACAACATATAATCAATATGATCAATTATATATGTAAGCTTTTTGAAAAACTTAGTTTTATGAATGGAACTTTGGTTGATCTTTATATGAATACGTTTTCCTTTTAAAATCTTAAAACGTTTTGTATCAAATTATCTATCAAGTTAAACTTAATATGAGAAGTGTGAATAATAATCTATTTGACCATATCATGCAATTATACACACAATCACAATATTAACTACTATGTTCAACACAATCAATCATCACAACTATATAAGCAACAACTAAGACATGTAGGCAAGCATATAAGTAAAGCGATAAATGCAAGAACACATGATAAGAGATAAGAGAAAGGAAATGCAAACCGAACACGATGATTTATAGTGGTTCGGCTACAAGGATACCTTCCTTGTTCCTACTCCACTCCCCGAGTCACCTACTCGATAGTTTTCTTCACTACTCAACAAGCTCCCTTTTGGCGGAGAAAACCGTACACAACTTTTGCTTACACCATTTAACGACACTAAGCTAAATGTCGAGTTCTAATAGTAGCTAGAACCAATCTCACAACACAACTTCGATCACTACACAACTTCACGACTTTATCACAACTTCTTCTAAACTTCTTCACGGCTTCACAACTTCTTCACGTCTTCACGACTTCACAACTTCATCACAACTTCTTCTAAACTCCACTACTTACTCATACACCTACATCTTCACAACTACATGTTTTCTCCACACTACTACTTCCTCCCACTACTTCTTACTCACTCATTAAATCACTACTAAGTAAGATCATCTTGATCTACTTATTACATATACATAAGTCACAACTTCACATAAGCACTAACTAGATCCTAATACATCTTTGGCTTTATGATAGGGAGGATTCTTCTCTTGCACTTTGAGTGGTGATAGATTGGATCACTTGAAACAAAGATTAATAATCTTATGATCAAAGGGTTTTAGAAGGATGTTTAGAGAGAATTGGATCTGAAAATTTTTGTGCAAAAGGTGAGAAAAATTCCAGGTTTGAGGTGGTATTTATAGGGAAAAATTTCTGACCAAATCTGACAAGGGAGCGTGGCCGGTCCCCTTAATTGTGTGCCGGCCCCCTTAAAATTAAGGGGGCCGCCCCTTATAATTAAAAGGGCCGCCCTACTGAAACGGCCAGTTTTTCTGTCTTTTAGTGGGGAAAGTTTATTTGGTGAAAAACTAACTGATTTTGGTTAAAAGTTTGAAATCATATATTTAGTATGATTAAAACATTTTTCTTTATTACCAAAAGTGTTTTTCAAAAATATATAATATGTTTATATAATTAAATAAACTTTGTATTAGTTAATTAAATACCCCTTTGATCATGAGATGTATTAAGCACTTGTTTATCCATACCTTAAGTGATTGTTGAGGCAAACTCGAGACGTTGAGATGTCGAGGCTTGTTGACGTAAGAATGCATAGAAGAATTGTGATCACAAGTAACTTAAGCATTTTACGTTATATGTTGTAACTTACATCTTTGTCATTATCAAAACATGAAGAGGATGTTTAGATTAAATATCGTAATATTCATGCCAACATTTTATTTATATATTAATTATTTTTACGTTAATAATATATATAACGATATTTCAAAAGTAAATATTTGTACTTACGATTAAAAAGGTAAAACTACGATGGACTTTTTAAATAAAGTATTTTATCATATCATGCATGGCATAATAATTACACTGCACATCATCTATTCGTCATAACGAATAAATATTATTCGTTGTTCATTCATATTTACCAAATAGTATTTGGTTATATTCTCAGATAAATTTATTTATCAGGTTCCGTATCAAAGACGTTTCCATAATCGTTCCCACAAATCTCATCCTACTTTACTTTTCATCATTTCCAAATCAATCCAGGTGAGTCATAGCCCCATTTCCAATAATTGTTTTTAACTCATTGGGGGAGATACATACTTACATATACTTTGATAAATTGATAAGTATATGAATAAAATACATGATTCAAATCAATTTCCTAATTGATATTAAATTAATATGGTTTGTAATTTAAAATGTGATATATACAATACTTGACAAAATACTTAATTGAAATACTAATACTCATATGATAATGTTTCCAATTTGATTATTGTGGTATGTGATATATATATATTTTATTGACGAATTACTTGACTGAAATACTGATATTCATATGATAATGTTTCCAATTCAATTATTGTGGTATGTGATATACATGTGTTACTGGCGAAATACTTAAACTGAATTACTGATACTCAAATAATAATATTCTCAAACTGATTACTGTGGTATGATACTTGATTACATAATGTTATGCTGAATGTTCCCATTATTACCTTGATATTGCCTAAGTTACCTTATCGCCATAAAGTCCCTCAATCATGAGCCATTAATCACATGTAAAGTGGGCGCGAATATAGTGAACAGATTCGAAACCTGTTAAGGATTGACCTCCTGTCCCACTAATACTTGACGGAATGCCAATTGCAATTGGTTAGTCGTATTAGTCGTGATACACTATATTCGTAGACAAATAGGAATTGGCAAATCACCTATTATTAGAGGGCAAAATTTATCATTGATTTGATAAAACACCTCTTTTGGTTAATCTTGTGTGTCATGACGCTTGAGGCAATATCTATAAAGGAAATGTATGTTTTCAACATATATTTAGATACAACTGTATAGGAATTTGACCATACTTGAATTGTATATCTGATTAAATTAGCATCATGAGTTTCCAGCTCATGTTAGGATTATTGATTCCTTATTTGAATGTGATTGAATACTTATATGATTTAATTGTGATAATAGTCAATATACTCAATACTTGTTTCATTACTGTTTGTATTTTATCAATACCAAATATTCCTGAAATCTAACAAAATAAATGGTTTTCCATAAAACTCTATGAACTCACCAACCTTTGTGTTGACACTTTTAAGCATGTGTATCTCAGGTAATTTAACGGAGCAGGACAAGACACGGAGCGGGCATTTATTACTCTGATAAATTAAAATGGTGTAAAAATCAAATTTGTCATTTTTACAAGCCTTTATATCTTTTAATAAGATTTTAAATCAAATGGTTTATATTTTTATCAAAAATATTATTTGAATGACAAATAACTTTCAAAACGTTTCTTTTAAACCGTTTTATGAGATTAAAACTTCGATCCTCCCCGTAACACCTAAATTACTTTTCTGCTGCGACAAACTTAAATTTGGGGGTGTTACAGATTGGTATCAGAGCTACAGTTATAGAGAATTAAATGTTTTCAAACATTAAAACTATAACTACATTTTCAAAATAATGATTTTACACCATACCATTTTATGCCCTCCGTGTCTGCAGACTGCCGTGCTCAATACTTTATCTGTTGAGATTATCTTACATGCTTAATAGTTACTCTTACACAATTGTTATTTCATTTGTACTATTATATCTTTAATATACAAAATACTCATAAAATATTATTCTCGGTTACTACTGTAGCATGTCTTCAGGAACGCCCGTGAATATCAAAACTGCTCTCCATAATACTAATACCTCATCTAACAATAAAAATTCTCCGAATACTGAAGATCCTTACGTACAAATATCAAAATCCCAACCTAATATAGAACTCACTCTGAGATCACCTCCATCGTCACCTAATCGTTCACCTTTACGTCAAAGAATCAGGAGAACTACCGAATCATATGAAGATTTGATTGGTGGCCAGGCAACATTCGAAGTTGGACAAGGTTCAAGCCAAGAGATATCATGGACGAATGTTGAGCCAAATTCTCCGTTACCTTATAATTCATATTCTACAATACCAGATTCTCCAAATAATTTATCCTCACCTAACTCTCCCGACTACGATATAAGCACTCCTGAAACAATATGGAATCTTATTTATCGACAAGCCGGCATATTGGATGCTCACACTGAACAGCTAAAAGGGTTACGACCAACTCAATTTGAATGGTACGACCGTAACCTTGACGCATTGTTCAAAAGGGCAGATGCTGAGAGGCGAACAATGTGTGAGTTAGGAATAAAGATTAATGAAATAAAGGACAACACCAACCAGGAACTTGGAAGTTTGGACTCCAGGGTTCGTTGTGCAAGAAGAGAACACGGTCAGACACATGTAAGAATTGGAGATATTGAGAGAACCCTATGGATGGCTAGAGATGCAGCAAGAAACCAGGGTCAAAAAGATTGCCGCATTAGAGAATATGTTGGCAAACCAAATAAACATGTGTCAAGAACGTTTCTCAAACATGCAAGCTGCACAACTTGAACTTGAGAAAGAAATTAGATATTTACGTCAGAGGCGTAACTAATCTTAAGTTTACAAGTTTCCTTGTTGTTCCTAATAAACCAAATAGACTTGGTTAATATTTCATGTAATGTTCAATAAATCTGAAACTTCAGAACGTGTAATCAAAACATATTGTATAATAACATCCTTTCTGTTATATCTATATGTTACGAATCAATCTTTTCTTTCGTATCAATCATGCATGTAATGAATCCTCATATTTTCATGCAAAAATCTCATCATTGGTTATTTTCTTTAATAACCAAATGATTCTATTCAGAACAATGGAGTATTCATAAAAGATCTTGTATCGTTTATCTTGCAAAAACAATCATACAAGTTATTAATATTCTGTTTACCTCTGTAATATTATTCAAATCTACCGTAAGATTTCTTACAAATTGTGAAGATTTCTTAAACTTACCATAATTAACCTAAAACTTTAAGAATCGTCTAAATACCAATTTGTGAAAGGGGATTTAAAGAATGAAGAAAAGATAATTAAACTTCAGTTTTAATAGACAAGTCGGTTTGTTCCTTAGTAATCCCATATCAAGAGTTGATCATTGATAAATGATACAACAAAGACATATCTTGAAATTAGATTACAGTAGGGAGTCAATTCAGTCTATCATCAATGAAATAATTAACTTCATTATTTAAATTTTTCTGATATTATATGGATTCTAATGTTGAGTTTCATTTATGTTTACAGAAAATGGACAACATGAACAATGCATATCAATCATCATCAGAAATCACCATGACTCCTGGAGCTATCCAGAAATTGGTAAAAGACATAGTGTCGGTGGTATTAGAAGGGACTACTGTAGTTTATCCGAGAAGATAGACGGGTATACTTGGTAATCAACACCCTGCAAGTTTCATGAAGTATAGGCCACCTCACTTAAAGATTCAAGAAGGAATGATCAACCCTACCATCAACCATCATCAAGGAATGAGGCATGGAATTATACCAAATGGAAATAATCAAAAGAGGAAACTCCCCGAGACAGGAACCATCAATCCCATCTACTGCAACATCTTCAATGCTCAAGACCGTTATCGCAAACATCTAGAAGATCGCATGGAGTACCAACGTCAGCTGGGACTCAATCAGATAGCTAATAGAAATTGTCTCGTCACACCTGTTACTGGAAGTGGTTATCGTGAAACTTTACCCTGGTGTCAAAAATGCAACCAACATCACACCGGAATCTGTAGGGTTAAATGCACGAAATGTCAGAAAACAGGTCACCAGGCAATTAGCTGCAGGACTAAGGACAGGAAAGTACAACCAACAACAATTGTATGCCACGGATGTGGTGGACATGGTCATCATGTAAGACGATCTCCAAACTACAATGTTAATTGGAAAGCCAAGACCTTTACAAGAAAATGAAGAATCTTTAAAGACCTTGATAGTATCGAGGGAATGGCAACTAGATTTATACAGATGAATAAATTCCTGTTGTAGATAAATAAAATCTAGTTTAAAATTTCCTATGTTGTATTTCTTTCCTGTATTTCACTTCAAGTTACGATGGATGTAACTTAGGAATAACAATCATCTTTCTACCTTATCGAAAAATCTCCCTTGTAATATTTCCAAAATAATGATAATCTAAGTTAATTTCAATTTCTGTCTCAAATATCAAATGACAATATACAATATTTACTCCATAAAATTCTGATTATTAACATGAACCCTAAAATTTTCTACTTTATTTCAAAAGGAATTACGTGTTATATTATAAAAACAACACGTTGAACACCATCTAAAACAATTTATAGAAATATATGATTGAACCAAACATCACATCATTTGGTCCTCAATTATACATAGTCTGATCAACTATGTCTAATTTAGGAAGAATTATGTTATGAAAGGAACAATGATATTATCAAAATTTTAAATAACAATCTTCATTCCAAAGTAAAATATAGAGCTAAAATAAACTGTTCATAAACAATACATTGAACGATCCATAATAAATACCTATCTTATCTCATCACCATTATGATAAGAAATCAACAAAAGTACAAGCAAGAGAACACAAATAATTCACAAATACTGATAAGAAAACTCTAAATAGCTAAAATTTTATTAAAATCCATAAAAGTTAATACATAAACAAATAATTAGCATCGGAAGTGCTATCGTTACAATTATTACAATATACACCAAGGAATCTTATATCGGTTGATCCGCTATGACAAATAAGACTCCCACCAACAAAACAATAGCAAGAGCCACCACAGGATGAATCACTTTAATTATGCTGAAAAATAAATACAAACAAAATATTAAAAACAATAATGAGACAAATTCTTAAAAACAAAACGAGTTTTATTCCTTATTCATTACAAGTACATAGAAACATAACAAGAACTTAATCCAAAACAACCCTAGCTCAAGATTTTTACCCCCAGATCTTGTCGACAGTAATGGCTAGGATAGTAAGGGGTACGACGAACATCAAGATCGCGACCAAGAATCCAAAGTCTTCATCCGGAACGTACGCTAAGTAGATGGCGGCAAGGACGACATACACAATCGCTAAGATGGTTATGAGATGCGGCATTTTGATGGAAAATGAGAGGAAAATGGTTGATGAAGAAGTGGAAATTGGAAGTGGTATATATAGGCTAGAATATAGTCGTTGGGCGCTATTCCCGACCGTTGGACACTATACACTAGCCGTTATTTCACTATTCATGACCACTATTTTCAATATTCACAACCCTTAAATACGTCAGTTACCTTGTCTTGTTTGGTACAAGTAAATCTAACTGAATCACGTTTCCTTAATTTTTGGAATAAAAATCTCTCGACAACCTCTGTTCAAAAATTCTTTACTCAAGTAATCACATTAAATTTGAATTTCGGGACGAAATTCAGAATGACATGTGGGTACTGTAAAACCTCGCAAAAATCCTTATAATTAATAAAGATTAATTATATATAAATCTCTGTCATTATTGTAATCACCATTTTTACGGGGAAATTTAAAATTTTCTTAGTATACTAAAATGGTCACGATTACAGTATTGCCAAATTCGTCAAACGACAATACAAGTTCTCGACACAATTAACAAAATATTAATAATTCACTAATTTTAATTTATAACACTAATCACAAAAATCAAACGGGCCTTGACCTTCCCTAAGCCCAACCGGCCCAAATACTTAACCCATTTTATTTCTAAAAATTTCATATAATTCGACCAACCAAGCTCCAAAACGCCTTGTTTATTCTAAATTCATACACATGACACCTATATATTTTTGCACCATCTCGTTCACCACCTAGCCAACTATTAGTGTGTCAATTCTCACGTCCATACGTTGAGTTTTGATACGTTTTTAAAAGGCAAAGCGTTTAGCCATAAATCAACCCAAACGATTTGTACTTAATCAAATTCTAAACCGTTTTAATCCCCGTTTGTTCCTATGAGTTCCTAATAATATTTCTAACATGTTTTCATGTATAAATATTAAGTATGATCAACTAAGAACCATTGAATCACAAATGAGCATTTCGTTTGCTTGATAAAATGGATGTCGACATGCTACTTACTCACAAGGACGATTCTCTATTTTCTAAGTCTATCAAACTCATTTTATATTCAAAACTAACATCCTAGGAAACTATTACCTGACAATGCATAGTATCTATTGTCTCATGCAATTATTTGAACCATACGAACACAAATCTTCACCTATATGTACTACACGATCGTTTCTCTAATTTCCATTCATCACAAACCGTAAATTTACTCTCTACTCATCCTAAGATACCTAAGAACTATCAAGAGAACCTTACAAGATCATTTGGAAGCAAGAAGATTGTAATCTTTGATTATACGATCCATATTTTTCAAGTTTCCATTCGAAAGAGAACCATACTAGCTTTTCAATCCGTTCCTCTTGACTCTCTACCACCCTAGAGGTGTAGTAAGTCGTTTACATCCTTTCTCAATTCATGTTACTCGTTATTTTCATTCCATGCATCATATTTTTCATTTTCGAACGTATATAAACTTTATAATTATATTTTCATACGTATAACCATATAGGAAGTTTTACGTGACTAGCCTCTATCTTGGAAGGCCTAGAAGTCACGTAGCATGCTTAAAATACGTTTAAAGTTAATGTACATGCATCATATCGACTTGTTTTGAAACCCTACTTACACGTATAAAACTTCATACATACTTAGAAATATTTCTAAGTCATTTTCAATATATACAAACGATCCAAACACCATACAAACGCATCGTATAACTTTTAATTTCACGTAACAAGCATACTATATTTTTCTACGTACTAATAGACCTCCTAACTAGTAAACAATGTCGTATATACAATATGTAAAAATAAACTAGTTACGACACTTAAAAATGATCAAAGCTAATCGACTTCAACTAGTTAGAAACTAGTTAAAAATATGCGACATGGGCCTAAAGCCCAATAAGCTAAAAATAAGCTATTCGAATAAGCTAGCCATCTAAACCTTTTTGATATAGAATTAGAACATGAAAAATGATATTTTTGATGAGCCCAACTCATCTCACGACGTACGGATCTTAAAACGTTAACGGGCCAAGTTTTAAAACGTTAAAAGCCCATTTAATGAAAAATAAGCTATTTTTACAAATAAGCAGTTGAAATAAGCTTTTTACTTATTAAATAAGCCTCGGAAATTTTTAGTATAATTTTTCTAATGATTTTTGTAATTTTGGACTAAAAATGTAACGCGACGACACCTAGAAAGACTAATATTGAAAACTATGAAAACTAAGGACTAAAATTGTAAAAACAGAATTATTAAGGTAGAAAATGATTTATTATTAATCTCCAAGCTTAGAAATGATTATTGGATAATTAGAGGACTATAAATGTAAATTATTTATAAAAAGGACTAACGGCGTAACGCTAACGCCGTTAGTATAAAAAGTGTAAAAATTGGAAAAGGACAAGGACTAAACATAATCTATTTGACATTCTTATTTTATTTTCTACTTTACGTCAACCATCACGTCATATGCATTTTTATTACGTTTTATGTGGAAAACTAGAAGGGGGGTTGAATAGTTTTCCCTTCTTTTTCATTTTATAAAAACTTTGTTTCAAAATGTTGATTCAAATTTATTCAATTGTTTGTTTAGAAAACTTCAATTAGAGTTTAGTATGAAAACAACATATAATCAATATGATCAATTATATATGTAAGCTTTTTGAAAAACTTAGTTTTATGAATGGAACTTTGGTTGATCTTTATATGAATACGTTTCCTTTTAAAATCTTAAAACGTTTTGTATCAAATTATCTATCAAGTTAAACTTAATATGAGAAGTGTGAATAATAATCTATTTGACCATATCATGCAATTATACACACAATCACAATATTAACTACTATGTTCAACACAATCAATCATCACAACTATATAAGCAACAACTAAGACATGTAGGCAAGCATACAAGTAAAGCGATAAATGCAAGAACACATGATAAGAGATAAGAGAAAGGAAATGCAAACCGAACACGATGATTTATAGTGGTTCGGCTACAAGGACACCTTCCTTGTTCCTACTCCACTCCCCGAGTCACCTACTCGAGAGTTTTCTTCACTACTCAACAAGCTCCCTTTTGGCGGAGAAAACCGTACACAACTTTTGCTTACACCATTTAACGACACTAAGCTAAATGTCGAGTTCTAATAGTAGCTAGAACCAATCTCACAACACAACTTCGATCACTACACAACTTCTACACAACTTCACGACTTCATGACTTTATCACAACTTCTTATAAACTTCTTCACGGCTTCACAACTTCTTCATGTCTTCACAACTTCATCACAACTTCTTCTAAACTCCACTACTTACTCACACACCTACAACTTCACAACTACATGTTTTCTCCACACTACTACTTCCTCCCACTACTTCTTACTCACTCATTAAATCACTACTAAGTAAGATCATCTTGATCTACTTATTACATATACATAAGTCACAACTTCACATAAGCACTAACTAGATCCTAATACATCTTTGGCTTTATGATAGGGAGGATTCTTCTCTTGCACTTTGAGTGATGATAGATTAGATCACTTGAAACAAAGATTAATAATCTTATGAACAAAGGATTTTAGAAGGATGTTTAGAGAGAATTGGATCTGAAAATTTTTGTGCAAAAGGTGAGAAAAATTCCAGGTTTGAGGTGGTATTTATAGGGAAAAATTTCTGACCAAATCTGACAAGGGAGCGTGGCCGGTCCCCTTAATTGTGTGCCGGCCCCTTTAAAATTAAGGGGGCCGCCCTACTGAAACGACCAGTTTTTCTGTATCAAAGACGTTTCCATAATCGTTCCCATAAATCTCATCCTACTTTACTTTTCATCATTTCCAAATCAATCCAGGTGAGTCATAGCCCCATTTCCAATAATTGTTTTTAACTCATTGGGGGAGATACATGCTTACATATACTTTGATAAATTGATAAGTATATGAATAAAATACATGATTCAAATCAATTTCCTAATTGATATTAAATTAATATGGTTTGTAATTTAAAATGTGATATATACAATACTTGACAAAATACTTAATTGAAATACTAATACTCATATGATAATGTTTCCAATTTGATTATTGTGGTATGTGATATATATATTTTACTGATGAATTACTTGACTGAAATATTGATATTCATATGATAATGTTTCCAATTCAATTATTGTGGTATGTGATATACATGTGTTACTGGCGAAATACTTAAACTGAATTACTGATACTCAAATAATAATATTCTCAAACTGATTACTGTGGTATGATACTTGATTACATAATGTTATGCTGAATGTTCCCATTATTACCTTGATATTGCCTAAGTTACCTTATCGCCATAAAGTCCCTCAATCATGAGCCATTAATCACATGTAAAGTGGGCGCGAATATAGTGAACAGATTCGAAACCTGTTAAGGATTGACCTCCTGTCCCACTAATACTTGACGGAATGCCAATTGCAATTGGTTAGTCGTATTAGTCGTGATACACTATATTCGTAGACAAATAGGAATTGGCAAATCACCTATTATTAGAGGGCAAAATTTATCATTGATTTGATAAAACACCTCTTTTGGTTAAGCTTGTGTGTCATGAGGCTTGGGGCAATATCTATAAAGGAAATGCATGTTTTTAACATATATTTAGATACAGCTGTATAGGAATTTGACCATACTTGAATTGTATATCTGATTAAATTAGCATCATGAGTTTCCAGCTCATGTTAGGATCATTGATTCCTTATTTGAATGTGATTGAATACTTATATGATTTAATTGTGATAATAGTCAATATACTCAATACTTGTTTCATTACTGTTTGTATTTTATCAATACCAAATATTCCTGAAATCTAACAAAATAAATGGTTTTCCATAAAACTCTATGAACTCACCAACCTTTGTGTTGACACTTTTAAGCATGTGTATCTCAGGTAATTTAACGGAGCAGGACAAGACACGGAGCGGGCATTTATTACTCTGATAAATTAAAATGGTGTAAAAATCAAATTTGTCATTTTTACAAGCCTTTATATCTTTTAATAAGATTTTAAATCAAATGGTTTATATTTTTATCAAAAATATTATTTGAATGACAAATAACTTTCAAAACGTTTCTTTTAAACCGTTTTATGAGATTAAAACTTCGATCCTCCCCGTAACACCTAAATTACTTTTCCGCTGCGACAAACTTAAATTTGGGGGTGTTACAGTCTACTTGCTAGATCCCGTTCTAGTAAGATTTTATTTTTATTTTTAGGTTTTCTTTAGTCTATCTTTTTCTTCGTGCCTTTGTTAGTAAATTAAATTCATTGACTATCCCGTTGACCATTATGGAGAACGCGAATCCACCATACTACCAACCACGAAATTCACCCACTCCAAATGACATCTTGATGTTTAAACAACATGAGGATGAACCTATCTATGATGCATGGGCTCGTTTTAAATATTTACTCCGAAAAGTCCCTCATCATAATTTCGATATGTGGTCCCAATTGAAATATTTTACCATCGTGTCGACCACTATACCAAAATGGACATTGACCATCGTGCCAAACTTGCCAAAAAAATGGACAACCCAACAACCGTTGTTACGGATCAATTGATAGCAAGTTTAAGGGAACAAGCAAGAAGATTGTTTGGGGATAAGCGTATAGATGAGATAACTGGGTGCACGAAGTGGTTTGATTTCACCACAATACAAGCTGAACACGTTGGTAATCTTGATAAGATGGAGGATAGAGTTGAAAATCTAAGCCCACCAAGTACCCCACAAGTCCTACCATCATTTGAGGCATACACACCGCCCGTGACTTATTCGGATGAAGTAGAAAAGACTTTAGGAATCCCAATTGAGGTAGAACCTTTGAACCAAACACAATTAGAGGATATAAGTTTGAATACTTATAATGATAACCTTACTCTTAGTTCTAGGGAAGTTCCTAATTTTGATGAACCGGAGCCTCAACCAAAACCGTTACCTAATCTTCCATCCTTGGATGAAAATTTAGGAATTGAAATAGGTTCCGATCCACTCATCAAACCATATAGTCCGGGTAGTCTTAGGACAAAGGTAGTGGACTCTAAGCCTTGTAGAGAGGAAGCCAATATAGGAGTGGAAAATGGCCTTACATGCTTACATCACCCATTTATGACTGATCACAAGAAACATTATGGGTTTAAACCGGGTTTATTAGGTCAAGATGGATCCCCAACTAGTAATCTCTTGAAGTTGATTGAAAATGATCCCTTTCTAGGAGAAAATCTTAATCCACCCATTAACCCGATTGAATTAGGTAAGGTTATGATGATAGGAGCACAACCCTTTGAGCATATAATTCATCCACCACTCTTTCCTCACATGGCATATTTCCACCCTAAGGGTATGTATCGCTACTTCCACCCGCACTTAATTCAAAGTGTAGGGAAAACCTCCCTTATTTCTGTTAAATAAGGGTAGAGTCAGGCTCGTAACTCGAACAAAAACAAGCACTTATTGGGAGGCAACCCAAGCTTTATTTATTTGTTTGTTTGTTTGTTTGTTTATTTGATTTTATTTGTTTCCGTATGCATGTTTTATTTTTGTTGTTTGTGGCTCATGTTTCAAAGTAAATTGTGAAAATGCTTTATTTTGTTTTTAACTTCGTCTTAATTGCATATAAAGGTATTTTGCAAAAGATAAGTGTAAGGGAGATCCAAATTTGTTTATAAGAACGAAATTGAGCATGAACCGCAACAATATTAAATGAACATGTGTATTAGTAATTGTTTGAGTCAAATGCTTGTATCTAGTCATAATGAAGTTTTGCAGGATTTTCCAGGAAGTAGGACCAAGTTTTTCCAGAAATTTTTCAGAAACTTAACATAAGAATTTCTGCAGGTCACTTCTGACGGCGTCACGAGCTTGCTCTTGACGGCGTCACGTGTAAATCTAGAAATTTTACCGGTTTTGTTTTTCTAACGGAGTCTTAAAGTTTTTGTTGAATTATTAAGTTTTATAATCTCCAGGAAATCTGCAAACTTCATTCCACAAGCATTATATCTTACTTTGTTTTCTAGGATTTAGTAACTTATGTAGATTGCCGCCGATTTTATGCGAGGTTGTCTTGTCTGTTTTCTCAGGATTTACAGGTTATGTATGACAAGAAGATGATTATTTTTCTGGAAGGGAAGCTTTAATTGTTCATTTTCTTGGAGGAAGATCTAACCTGACCACCTTATTATCCACACCGAGCGAATCAGGGGAGTATTTGATTTCATTTGTTTTACTTATTTCACTTTTACATTCTTTACTTGAACATTGGGGACAATGTTCATCCTAAGTGTAAGGGGAGGGTAAAATGATGATACCTTACAAATACACTTTCGCTTGAGTTTGTTTTGTTTGATGGTAGATGTGTAATAAAACTATGAGAAATACTTGTTAGTGCAATTTTAGCGCCAAATTTAAAATTTTTTATAACATTTAGGAGTGAAACTTTAGCCATAGCAAGCGTCTCATGGATAGGAGATTGTATGACTAGCACATAACCGTACCATTCAGAAAAATTTTCCACCCAAATATGTGAGGTTCGCCTTTAGATTTGATAGGAAAAGCATTTACTATTAGTGCTTATGAGTGTACCAGTAGCATTTAGATTCTAGAACTTGCGTTAGTGATGCATCCCGAGACCGCTAGTGAGACTACATTCGTGTAGTAGGATTTACTACATGATAAGAGGCATTAGGATCACCCTTGTGTTAAACCCGTATTATAATTACTTGACCATTTAAGTCATATTACTTGGCTAGTTAAGTCAACTAATTTTCCCACACCCTTAGCGTTGTACTCATTTTTAGTACACGAAACCCCTAGTACACCCCTCCGAGCCTATCTTTTCGTTTCTAACTTTAAGCATTTTACTTAAAGGAAGAATTTGTTACACCCCACTTAAATGTACACCCAAATCGCCTTAGCCTTCCGTGTATGCACTCATCTTTAGTGCATTATTTTTATTTGTTAAACCCTAAGTTAATTATCTAATTGATTACATGGTTGCTAAGTCGAGTCATATCCTTGTACATATTGTTTTGGGACGATTGGGACTCATGGGTAAAGTACTTATTTTATGGAGTAATGGGGAAGAACATCATTTATTACCCCCATATGTACGTTAATCTTAAAAGTACTCCAAGTGTTTTGATTTTCTTAATTCGAGTCATTAGATTAGTTTATTGTAAAGTATGTAAAAATTCAAGTGTAAGGGGAATGTTCATTCCCTATGATGTATTATTTTGGATGGTAGGGTAAGAGTGTATGTCAATATATATATATATATATATATATATATATATATATATATATATATATATATATATATATATATATATATATATATATATATATATATATATATATATATATATATATATATATATATATATAAAGAAAAAGAGAAAAAATATACGGACTACCATCCCTTTTCATTTTATGTTTATTTTATGTTTTTGTTATTTTATATTTATTAGCTTAAGTCGAGTCTAGTCTTGGCTTAGCAACGCCATATTGTACATGTAATTAACCAAGATTGTTAACTCGCCACCAGTAAAGACTGCCTATATCCAACAAAACCGTGTATTTCATATCCCTACACCTAACGTTACAACCCTTTAAAAGACCTCTTTAATAGTTTATCCTAGGTGCTTACGCCATGTGGTGGAGGTTTGATCCTTTCCCAAGCCTATGGTAATCTATTTTGCTATGACAGGTAGTGAGAGATATCTTCCGTTTCCATATTGTAATTTATACTTTATTACACCCGAGAGATGTGAGTATCTAAACACTATTTGTGAAGTGCTAGTGTATGACCTCCGTGCTTGTCTTTGGTCTTTAGTGGAACGATTATTTGTTGTAATTACTTTTATATTAGTGTTAAATGACCCCTAACTTGTATTTTGACTAGAATAAAAGCGCATTTGCTTGAGGACAAGCAAATCTCAAGTGTAAGGGTATATGATGAGGCGAAAAATAAACCACTTTTAGGGGGTCATTTAAGCCCGAAATTGAATTTATTTGATCAAATATTGCCCTAAATCGTTCCTTTTGTGATTTTAGGTACTTTGGGAGAGAAATCTGGAAAAAGAAGCAATTCGGACGTTTTTGGAGCATAAAAGTGAAGAAAACGCCAAAGACTTAATTTTCCATGCTGGGAACAGTGTTTGACGGCGTCAAGAGGAAAGAGTTGACGGCGTCAAGAGTAAAATCCATGACGACCCAGTACAAACCTGAAGGCGTCACAAGTAGAGAGTCAAGAGTTAATTGTGTGACAGCCTGCAAAAGAGGACTACATGACGGCGTCAGATGTAGATCAAGGCAGTCCGAGGAATTATTTGGCGGCGAGATGACGGCGTCACACCTTTGTTCTTGACGCCGTCAGCCTCTAAAATCTATATATAGTTTTCTAATTTTCATTCATTAGGAACAAGTTTGGAGAAACCCTAAGGCCGAACCATATACGAATTTTACAGTTTATTCAAAGGGTTTTCAGCCCTTGAACCCTTACATGTGCTATTGAGATAAGTATTCTTTCAATTCAATCAATATGTCTATGTGTTGGTTGTCTATATCTTGTGCTTGTCTTGATTCCACCATGTTAGGCTAGATCTATCTTGTGTTTGCTTAGATCTAATGAAACCTAGATGTTAATTATCTGTTGATTACTTATTTATGGTTGTATTGGATGAATGATTTCAATGTTAGGCTTAAGAAAACTGGCAGATCTCCAATTGGTAACATGCTTGAACGTCTTAGGAAACATGAACCGATGTGTACTAGGTTTTATTGGTTGTATTTAATGCATGAGTAAATTCTAATGATCCCATGTTAGGAGCTTCTTAGCCGGCTCGACATAGGAGTGAAGTAGGCACTCATAGGATTGGGGAGTTAAGTACGCCACCCCATGAATGGTATTAAGGAATACAATCCGTCATCCACGCAACTATGACAAGTAATTAACGTGTAAAAGATATCTAGGGAGTAGTGAAATCTAAGTAAACACATTTCTCCCACTTATTGCTCACAACTTTAGTTCAATATAGTTTTATTTTCATTTTTAGTATTTTATTTTGATTGCATCTTTAGTATTGGGTTAGTTGACTAGCAACTAATTCCGCCAACTCCTTCAAACCCCGAGATTTTAATTTGCTTTCTAAAAAACATAAAAATACAAAAAGAATCATCCCTCATCTCTAGACTTAATTTTTAGGTTTTCTAATCCTAGCGACACTATTCCTAGCTGAACGATTAATCCCCCGGTACTTGTCATTATACTATACTACATCGATCAGGTACACTACCTGGTGGGGGTTGTAAGCTTCTCAAGATCCCTTGAGAGGTAAAGCCTGGTGCAATCCCTACGCATCAGAAGTTGTTTCCCAATATGTGCAGTTTGTGGTGTGTTATCAAGTTATCGTAAATATTGTGATTTTATTTAAGTACTCGTATATGTATATATATCGTTTACACATATGTCTTAATCATACTATATTTTAGCAGTGGGTTGTAAAAACATAGGTTGCAGGTTTTGTATGGGCGAAACTTGAAATTGAATGGATTTACAATGTCTTTGCTGAGGGACCATTCTTTAAAGGCTTTACATGTTAAAAAAAACGTATAAAATCACCAACCTTTGTGTTGACACTTTAGCATGTTTATCTCAGGTTCATAAGGCAGTAGCTAGAGATTGAAACAAAGAGTCGCATGACATGTTTTGAAGACATTAATACATTCGTATTTACCATTCGATAGTACACTGAAAACTTTTATGTAATCTTGTACTTCAGGACCTCATGTTTGTAACTCTGAATTTATTAATCGGATGGTAACTTTTCAAAACATCTCATTTAGAGGTCGTTTTCTATAACTTGTACTTTGTATTATGAAGTAGCACCCGACACAATCTTCCGCTGCGATCATTTTGGGGGTGTTACATATATCATAGCTATAGATTCATTACCCACCAATTTAATGTCTATGAAATTCATTCCGTTGGCCCCTCTCTTTTCCATTACAAAATTCAAATATCTATACATTTTTTCACACCATATTTTGTCATCCAAATGTAAACAATCGTAATCATACACTTTTTCATATCTTTTTGCATATTACCCCATACCAAATCCGATACCCATTGTGATTCCTAGCAATAAAACAAACACCCCCCCCCCTTGATGTGAGCTACGAACATCTTTTTTTGTTACTACTTGAATTTTATTATGAATTATAAAACCTTATACTTCATTAATATCTTGACAAGTTGGATATTCATTATTAGAAAGACTTCATGGTTTTCTTTAGTAATTGATGACGTATAGTACGGACAACATGCTTACTGGGCCTGGACTGTACTATATGACCAGGCTCCGGCCCAACACAAAACCGGGCTCCAGCCCAACAAACAAAACCGGATTCCGGCCCCGCAAACAAACTAAGCTCCGGCCCAATAAACCCACGAAGCTGGGAATAACTAAAAGCCCATGTCATGAAGCATGGCATAGTCCAGACAAACTAGGACACATACAAGCGGCACTCCCGAAGTACGCTCGCAGACCGGACCCCGGTCCGGAAATCCATCCACGTCCACAAACATCGATTAAGCAACGGATCCTTGCCCGACAAGGGTCCCACTTCGGCCACTACAACAATACGCGAAATATTAGGAAACCCTAATATTTCCACTGCCTATAAAAGGAAACCTCAGTTCACACTTTCGAGGTTTAACTTTCTCACTCATCCTAATACACGAATATTTCTCTCACAACATGAGTACTTACTCTCACGCCGGAGCTTAATCGTGGGGTCCGTCCCTACGGTAAGGCTAACGGTTTATCTTTATTTGTGCAGGGAGTACCATTCTCTACTTGGATTAGTGCATAAACTCTACAGCGGACAGCCCAACGAGGACAGCCCGCACCTGACTAAACCCAACTCTAATATACTTTTTGCACTAACAGTAATGTTCATGTACAATATAAAAAAAATGAATCCAACAAAAATCTATCCTAAAACTTCGTACGTGCACATATCAACAACTAGTTACTATTAGAGGGTAGGGATCTAGTGAGAAGAAAACTTATAATGAGAAGGATGAGAAATAATTATAACCACATATTTGAGATGCGTCGACTTGAATTAGATGCATCTCTATTCATTTAGATGCATCCCTGATGAGACGAAAAGTGTACCGCTTTTAGGGGGTCATTTAAGCCCAAAGTCGAGATTATTTGATCAAATATTGCCCTAAATAGTTCATTTTGTCATTTTAGGTACTTTTGAGAAGAAATCTGGAAAAGGAAGCATTTTGGACGTTTTTGGAGCGAAAAAGTGAAGAAAACGACAAAGTCTCCAATTCATGCTGAAAACAGTACCTGACGGGGTCAGGATTTGCTTATGACGCCGTCACTCATTGGCAATGAGGTGGATAATCTAGTTACACGTGACGCGCCAGAATGTTTTTGGAGGATTTACACGTGACGGCGTCACCAAGGCCGTCACGTACAAAACACAAGAGACGGCCAAGAGAAAGTTTACACATGCCGGCGTCAGAATTGGATCTAGGCAATACAATAGTATTTATGGCGGGCGAGTTGACGGCGTCAGAATTTACTCTTGACGCCGTCAGACTCAAAACTCTATATATAGTTTTTGATTTTTCATTCATTAGTGTGCAACTTTGAGAGGAGAATTTTGAAGAAACCCTAGACGAATTTCACCTTATTTTTAAGGGTTTCAAACCCTTGTTTAATCCATGTTTTATTGAAGATAAGTTTTTCAATAATCATTCAATATGTCTATGTGTTGTTTGATTCTATCTTATGCTTGTCTTCACTTTAACATGCTAGGCTAGGTTTTCTTTATGTTTGGTTAGATGTAATGAAACTTAGATACTGATTATTGGTTGGTTGTTTGTTTATAATTGTTGTGGATGAATGATTTCGATGTTAGGCTTAAGAAAACTGGCAGACTTCCAATTGGTAACTTGCTTGAACGTCTTAAGAAACATGATCGGATGTGTACTATGATAAATTGGTTATATTTAATGCATAAGTAACTACTAAGGAGGCTATGTTAGGAGCTAGTAGTCGGCTCGACATAGGAAGAGGTAGAAGCTTATAGAGTTAAAGAAGATCTTACACGGCCCTACGAATGGTATTAAGGAATATAACCCGTCATCCATGCAATTGTAACAAACTAATCAACCAGTAAAAGATAGCTAGGGAGTAGTGAAATCTAAGTAAACACATTTTCTCTTATTATTGTTTTTCTCCTCATTTACTTTAGTGTTATTTTATTTGCATTTGTAGTTATTTGGGTTAGTTGATTAGCAACTAATTCCGCCCATCCTTCCAAAAACCGAGATTTTTACCTGCTTTCCATAAAATATAAAAATACAAAAAGAATCATCCCTCGCCTCTAGACCTAGTTTAATTGAGTTTTAACCCTAGCGAACACTATTCTTTGAGTTGAACGATCAATCCCCCGGTACTTGTCACTATACTATACTACAATGGTCAGGTACACTGCCTGGTGGAGATTGCAAGCTTCTCAAGATCCCTTGAGAGGTAAAACCTTTTGCAAGGTTGCAAAACCACGCATCAAGTTTTTGGCGCCGCAGCCCGGGGAATAGTTATTGTCTAGGTTGAAATCTCTTTTTATTAGGTCTACTTGCTAGATTCCTTTCTAGTAAGATTTTTATTTTTATTTTATAGGTCTTCTTTAGTCTATCTTTTTCTTTGTTTCCTTTTTCGTAACAGTTGCCATCCGCCATCATGGAAGGCAGTAATCTCTTTGACCACATCAACCCACCACAAAAAAAACCATCCACAAAACCCACCACAACCAAACCAACCTCCTAGACCCCGAACTTTATGAGAGTACTCCCGTCCTAGCCACCAAGGCTATCGAAACACCATTGAGCTCACTCAAGGAGCCAATGTGTCTCCCTTGCGATCCGACACCATCCGGTTTGTGCAAAGCGGATGTGCATTCCATGGACTTCGTTCCGAAGATCCTAATCAACATCTCAATGATTTCCTAAAACTCGTAGATTCCATAGACCTTGATGTTGAAACTCGAGAGACGACTCGAATGCATCTCTTCCAATTCTCTCTACGTGACCAAGCTAGTCAATGGCTTGAGCGTTTTCCCGCGGGATCAATCACCTCTTGGGATGATCTCACCACTCGTTTCCTTGCTCAATTCTTCACACCGGGAAGAACTACCAAGCTTAGAAATGACATCTTGAAGTTCCAACAATGTCAAGGGGAAACTCTCTATGAAGCATGGACTCGTTTCAAAGACTTACTCCGAAAAGTCCCTCATCGTGGCATTAATCTTTGGCTCCAAATCCAAATCTTTTACAATGGTGTCAATCATCAAACTAGAAGGGCCATAGATTACGCTGCCAATGGTAGACTAAGCTGACTCGGCATTGGTAAGTGCTGGGAGGTCATCGAAGGCTTAGCACAATACGAAGAAGAAGGATGGGAGGACCTAATGTTCTTGGAGGAAGGGAGTCTAAACTACGTGAATGCAACCCAAGAACAGTTATTGGAGAACATCGAAAAGCAGGTTAAGGAATTAATGAAAACTGAAATGCCTGCAGCTGAAACCGAAGTAAGTCCCAATAGACATGTGAGTGCAATTAGTAAACATACTTTCCCTGAACGTTCACGACAAGAGGAGTTCGAAGGGATAATTATAACTTTTATGAACAATCAGGAGAGGCAGATTCGACAATTAGAAACTTGCATCGAAAGCACTAGAAATGCTTTTATGGACTTGGCTGATAAGTTTATATCAAAAATTAAGGAAAGATTAGGGAAAAAGTTACACCAAAGAAAATCAAAAAAAATCTTTGAACTTCCGACCCCTAAGGTGATAAGTGAAGAAGGGGGTAATGGAACACCCTCCCCATGAAATTCACCTTTAAATCCCCCTTACTCTTATGGGCCCCCTCAAGAAGAAAAGAACTTGAAAATTCATAGCATCTGTGTTGGAAGCTTGCAAGTCACGATCCCTAACTTCCACGAAGTTAAAAAACGGTCCTTTGGCTTTGAGCCTGGCAAGCAGAAAACGCAGCTCAAGCGCAATCTCATTCAAAGAACTTCGATGGATCAGCTCTTTCTCTTTCCCATTGCTTACCAAGGTGGAAATTGGAGCATGAATGGGACAGTAACCGCCCCTATCAAAAATCATACCACACCTCGTGACAGTAACGAAACATTTGACCCTGGTGGAATCTACTAACGAGAATAGCTATCATGGTTGATAACCCTGATTGGCTACTAACGGAAGTACGAGGGGCTCATGTGCAAATTGTCACAAAGAATGAAAATTCGGGCATCTGACGGCGTCAGAAATTGCACGTGACGCCGTCACCTCGACTGGTCAGCAATAATATCCTCTTATCTATCACTTTCACCACAAACCCCACAAACCATATCCACCCAAAACTCGCCCACCGAATCTCCAAGGTCAATTTCATCATCATCCGTCAACAATCTCCACTTGGTAAGTGATTTTTATTCATCCTTTGTCGTTCAATTGACCTTAGAACTCGTCAATTTTGTAAATCCCCATTCTTTCAAAACCCTAGAATCGATTTGCATTTAGAACTTTTAATTCCTTCTAATTAGTGTTATGTTACAGTGATTAAGGCAATGAGTAGTTTGTAATCGATAGGGCTTGTAACTCGTTAATGAGAAATTGGTTTTGATTCGCGAATCATTGGTCCAATACCCATTGTTGCTGCAAAAGGGGTGTTTGGATCGAGTATTTAAAGTTTAAAAATCAATTTTTCCCTCGTAACCTTGGATTCAAATTTCTAACAAGCCTGACGACGTCAGCCTTTGGGTCTGAAGGCGTTAGAAGGGTCTGACAGCTCAAAATTGTTGAATTTCCATGCTAACTTTCGTTCCACCCCATTTTGTTTCAGGAAATGAGCAAGCGTCAGCGGGGAAGCTCCTCAAGGTCTTCAAGGGCCCAACGTGAAAGCTACGGGGACACGGTCCTAAGCTTTGGGGTCTTTGACGATGACGCCTCCACCTCAAAGTATAACCAATTGCTCCTTCACCAAGTTGATAGTGGGGTTGTGATCAACTGGAACTTTTTAAGGGACCAGGGCCTCGAGCAAGCCTTTCTTCAAAGTTTCCAAACTGATGACTTCACTGGCCCTGTTGGGATCATACTTTTGTATGTTAGTCAAGTCTCGGTCATTACCTTTTGTAATAGGTTGCTTAGTTATTTAATCTACTTAGTTTATGTTACAAGGCTTAAGAATGTAAGTCCATGGGCCTTAAAGCCCACGTCTAAATGAAAGGAGGGAGGAAGGGAGTGTTGCCCTACTCCTCCTCCTATAAATACTAAGCTTATGTAACATTATATTTTGTTGGTTATTTGATTATCTTAAGGAAACTCTTGTTCTTTCACCTTTCATATTGTCTCATAATCAACCATCTCTCATTCTCATCTTATTTCTTTCATTATCATACTTGTGTTTACATAAATGGTGACCTAACAAGTGGTATCATTCGCCAAATAGAGATTGAAGTGTTCTTTCTATAGTTAACGTGGGGTTTAGGGGCTTATTCTTCATCTTTTTGCATTTTTCTTGGTTTCTTTCACTCAAATCTTGAAGCTTGGACAAGTTTCAAGGTTGATATAGTGATTTGAAGCTTAGTTTTTGCATAAAGTTGTGATTTTTAAGGTTTTTTTAAGGTTTTATAGCTTCTTTGATATTAGAAAACTAGTTTTTGGTAGCATAATCTTCAATAGTTAGTGTTTTCTAAGTATTGGTGAAGTTATTTGATCAAAAGTACCTTATTTTTAAGCATTTTTCTTCAAAAATTTGAGATTTTTCAAGAAACTGACCTCCTTACGCGTAACTTTAGTGTACAGTACGTTTCTAAAGCTGTCAACAGTACTTTTTGTCCCTTCTACGCTTAAGTTTTGGTCAAAACCTTTTTCTTACGAGTAACTTTGGTCAAAACCCTTTTCTTACGAGTAACTTTGGGATTCTACGCCTAATTCCTACGTGTAAGTCTATTTCTACGCGTAAGTTGTGATTCTTACGCTCAAGGTTCTACGCGTAAGTTGTGAGTCCTACGCAGAAGACAGATCCTACGCAGAAGTTGCCTCTACGCATAAACTTTACGCATAAGTCAATCTTACGCGTAAGGTTCAGTATCTACGCTTAACTTTCAACAAAGATCTTCTCCTTGTGTTACGGTGACTCAGTACTTCCCTAGCTTGGATAAGTTAGTGGAATACTTCGACTTCGGATATCTTCCAAGCTTGGATAAGTTTGGAAGATTTGTTTGGTTGTTTAACCTTACGCATAAGTCTAAACTTACGCATAAGCCAAAGCTTACGCCTAAACTTATTATTTACGCATAACTAACTCTTTACGCATAACCTAAAAGTTTACGCGTAAGATTATAGTTACGCGTAAGAATTCAACTTACTCCAAGGATTTTGGACTTGATCAAAGGAAAGTGCATTTCAATCTTCTACAAAGATCCATTTCTACACAAGTGATTAAAGATGTCTCAGCCACCTAATTACTACTTCCCTCATACACAGCAACATCAACATCAGCAGTATCAGCAACAACAATACCATCAGCAACAACCGTATCAACAACCTTCACAATCACACGTTCAACAACAACCGTTTAATCCACTACATCATTACCTAATGATGCAACAACATCAAATCATTCCTCAACAACAACTACATCAGATGTCACAACAAAACACTCAGTTTTCCTCCAAACAACCTCACTGGTTTGACAGAATGTGTGAAGTTATTACAACTCAACAATCCAGACATGAGGCAGGATCACTTGAGACACCTCCAATGCTTACACCTGGGAACTATGTTCAATGTTCAAGTCGATTCTTACGATTTCTTGAACTTAAGAAACCTCATGGGAAATTCTTGAAACAAGTGATACTTGAAGGACCATTTGAGTGGCCAACAAGATTTGAAGTTGGTGATCCACATGCTGATCCTCCACGTCCTCCTGGTGATAGACCACTTCCAGAATCTGCACTCACTGAAGAACAGAAACTACATCGTAAAGCTGATGAGTATGCAATGGCTTATATACTTCAAGGTATACCTAATCCTATCTATCGAAGTGTCGATGCTCAGAAAACAGCCAAAGCTATGTGGGAACACGTTCATCTCCTTATGGAAGGCACTCAATTGAACAAAGATGATATGGAATCCAAACTCTACATGGAATACACTGACATCACAATTGAATCAGGAGAGTCACTTGAATCCTACTATCATCGTTTCACAAACGTGGTCAATGATCTGGAACGTCACAAAATCACAGTACCAAGGATCGCTGTGAACTCCAAATTTGTTGGTAGTCTTGGCCCTGATTGGCATAAATATGTGACATTTGTTCGTCAAACCAAAAATCTTCATGATGCACCATATGGTCTGTTGTATGATTTTCTGAAACACCATGAACCTGAAGTTGAAAAAGATCGAGCTCTACGAGGAGGATACACACCAACACCAACACCAAATTCTTTGGCACTCGTAGCTCAATCTCCCTATGCTCCACCACCAATGTCAAATCATGCATATGTTCAAGAGCAAAACTACTTCAGCTATCCACAATCTTCTACCTCGAACCAAATGGTCCCTTATGATTCATCTCCACAGAATGCTTCTACTCAACTTGTTCCGTCAAACAACAATGATGCTGTGTACTACTCAAACTCCAATGACGATGACGATGATGACTTTAATACGTTGAATCAGGGACTTGCTCTTATTGCTCGGGCTTTCAGCAAATTCTCCAACAAAACAAACAACCGTCAACGTTCATCTTCTAACACAAGGAATCAAGCTGTTGTCAATGATGGAAGAGTGGAAATTCAGAATCGTAACTATGGTCGATCTGGTTCAGGAAGTTCTTCAGGAAATTATGGGAATGGTCAGAGGTTTAGTAACAATGAAGGGTTTAGGAACAACTCAGGATCTTCTCAACAAAGGTCTGAACCAGTTGCAACTAGGAACTCCAACTCAGGGAATGCAGTGTGGTGCTATAACTGTAATGAACAAGGTCATATAGCGACAGCATGTCCCAAACCGAGAACTCGGGGTAGTAAGTTTCACAAGCAGGCATTACTCATGGCTCTTCAAGATGAAAAAGATGGACATTTCCCTGAACAGGATAACAACTTCATGGCTAATGTGAACAACGATGATGACATGGAAGATCTGGAAGCCAATGCAGCTGTGATGCTTATGGCCAACATGCAGGAACTTCAGTTTAATGATTCAGGTCCAGTGTATGACACTGACGGCTTGTCTCAGGTACATGACCATAAAGCATGCCTTATACATGAAATAGTATCACCTTCTGCTTCTGAATCAGATATGGCGCAAGTTGTTCCATCTAAATCATCTTTATCCTCTCAAACAGATGAACAAATAAGCACAGTTGTCATATTTGATGATGACACAGTTGTTTCATTTGATGATCCTATTGAGAAAGATAAACATGATCAGTTCAAACAACATGAACCATCATTTGATCCAGACCCTGACCTCATAATGTTATCTAAACAACTGAATGCTCAACAATTGCTAATTGCAAAATGCAACGAGAAAAACAAAGTTTTAAAAGAAACAAATGCAACACTTGCAAGAGATATTGAGTGTTATAAAATTCAGCTTTCAAATCAGGAAGACAAGATTAAAAATGCCAAAAGTTTTGAAAAAGCTTTTCAAGATTCTTACAACAAAGAACAAGATCTTCAACGCAAAATGCAAGATTTAATTGAGTCAAATGGAAAGTTGATTTCGAAACTCGAAAGTGAAAAGTGTGAATTGAAAATGCAAGTTGAACGGCTTCAAACAGTACTTTCAAAAACAGAAACAGAATTGTCAAGTTGTAAAAAGGAGTTTTGTGAACATAAAATACGAAAAAGGAAGTATATAGATGACTTACTCGGTGATATTGTTGATCTTGAAAAACAACTCAAAGAATTTCGTCACATTGTTTACAAACACGGGAACTCTGTCACAACAATTTAGAAATTTTCTTTAAAACCAAGACCCGATAAAGGATTTGCACTTTGCGATTTCAAATCAATGTTTCTTCACACAGCATTCAAAGAAAATCCTAAGATTTACAGTATGGACCACATGCTTGATAATACGATTGTGCGTGCTGTTGTTTTCGATACTGAGGAAGAAGAAGAACTTGAAGAAGAGAGTCGATCTAAAATGAGTTATGTTCAATATTGGACACCATATGATTATTCAAAAGCTCCTCCCATTTCTAAATCTTTTGTTACTCAAAAGGACTTACCTGAGAAATCATGGTTTGTCGAAGAGTCATATGTTTCATCTTCTAATGCGGCCCCTGTCCAAACTGTAGCACAAATTAATGGTCCTTTACCATCATCCGGTGAACTTTCACCTTTACCGAAAAGTTGTCGTCTCTTAAATTATTTCAAAACTTTTATGGAAGACATCGAAATTTTGGAGGAAACAATTGAACGAAATTCTGTAATAAAAGTTGAAACTTTTCAATCCGCTTACGAGCGCGAAAAGAGAGATATTTTTCAAAAACAAATGTTGCCAATTGTCAAACACCTCTGTCTCTGTGCTACACGTTGGGATCAGGAACTTCAAAAGGATGTTAAAAATATGATAAACGTTTTCAATACAACTGAAAATGACATTTTGGTTCAAAAGCAAAGAAATAGAGTTTTAAAAAATGATGCTGATCGACTCTTGGAACAAGTTCTCAATGCTGATATTTTGTCTATTATCATGAATGATCTCTATAAATCTGGTACTTCTATGCTTGTGGATGATCTTTGTGTTGATAATAATTTGCTGAACGTGGAATTAGAGACACTTAAACATGAGAATGACAATCTGAGAAAAAAGAATGATGATGTGACAAAACAGTTTTCAAAAGAAATTTGTCAACTCAAACAAAGGCTTGAATGGTGTCAAGCTCAGAGTCTTAAAACGGAATTGAAACTTCAAAGTCAAAATATTTCTAACTCTTGTCAGCTTTGCAAAAACAATGAGTCTTTCAAAAGTTTGTGTCTCAAATACGAGAAAGAAATTGCGGATTTAAAAATTGAAAACGCCGAATGGCAACAAAACCGCGATGACATCAAATATTGCAATGGTTTACTTGAGTCTGAAATTCAGGATAAAAATCACATCATCATTGATTTAAAAGAGAAAGTTAAGCTACTTCAAAAAGGAAAAATGGTTGACACCACGGTGATAGCACCAGGATTGTATCAATTAGACAAAACTACTAAAGGAAATATTGTTCAAACCACTAATGTTGATAACTCCACTTCTACAGGACTAGTCTCCACTAATAGCGTTAGCAGACCCAAGCGTAAAAGTAAAAGGAAGAATAGGCTCTGGCAACGTAAAAGAGGATCACTAGAAGCACAAGAAGTAGAAGATCAACTTAGGAATTTGAATAAAACTCATGTTGCATCAGATTTAGATTCTAATCTGGCAAATTGTAATCAAAATCTAAATGTAACGAATGATGAACCTTTGAATGTTTTGAATATTAATGCATCTTGTGTGTTTTGTCGTAAAAGCGTTTCATCTGGTGATCATACAAAATGTATAGCTAATTCTCTACTTAATCGTCATAAGAAACGTAGGACACGCATTCCTTTTAGGCCCACTACTGCCTCTAAGTCTATCTTAGGAAAGCCGCCTTCTACGGTTTCTAATGAAGTTGATGTTACCCCCATAAGAGCAGAGAACAAGTCTAGGAATCAGCCAAACACTAGTGAATTCACCATTAAGAAAGCTCGAACTAGTTGGAATTGGCAACGTTGGTTACAACACAAAACAGACTTTATATGGATTCCTAAATTGTTGAATACATGTGCTTCTAACCAAAAGGAACCCGCAGTTTCTTTGGGTTCCACCCTTACTTCTGTTCCATCCGTGTCTTCTTCTTGTGATACAGGTGGTACAGATTGTTCTCTGGATTGTTGATAGCGGATGCACCCGACACATGACAGGCAATCTCAAACTGCTACACAACTTTGTCTCAAAGTTCATTGGTACTGTCAGATTCGGGAATGATCATTACGCTTTAATCATGGGATATGGTGACTATGTCAGTGGGAACATTGAAATAAGTCGTGTTTATTATGTGGAAGGCCTTGGACACAACCTTTTCTCTGTTGGTCAATTTTGTGATGGGGATCTAGAAGTTGCATTTCGTGAGAAAACGTGCTTCGTTCGTGACTTACAAGGAAACGATCTAATGTCAGGCTCACGTGGTTCTAACCTTTATACAATATCAATGTCAGATATGATTGCTACATCTCCGATATGTCTTCTATCCAAAGCAGAATCCACTAAATCTTGGTTATGGCACAAACGTCTTTCGCACTTGAATTTCAAAACTATGACTGACCTTGCTCGTTACAAACTTGTTGATGGATTTCCAAGATTCCGTTTTACCAAAGATCACTTATGTTCAGCCTGTGAACAAGGAAAAAGTACTCGGGCTCATTTTCCTTCAAAACCTGAGCACAGTACGAATCATGTTTTACAACTGTTACATATGGATTTGTGTGGACCAATGCGTGTTCAGAGTATCAACGGTAAACGCTACATTCTTGTAATTGTGGATGATTATTCCAGATGGACTTGGGTTTATTTTCTACGAAGTAAAGATCAGGCTCCTTCAATGATCATCACCTTTCTCACTAAAATTCAAGTTCAGTTACGCAACACAGTACGAATAGTCAGAACTGACAACGGAACAGAATTTAAGAATCGGACACTTAGGTCATATTATGAGAAAGTGGGAATTGAACATCAAACATCTATTCCTAGAAGCCCAGAATAGAATGGTGTTGTTGAAAGACGCAACAGAACGTTAGTGGAAGCTGCTAGAACTATGTTGATTAATGCTCAATTACCAGATTACTTGTGGGTGGAAGCCGTTTCAACCGCATGTTATACTCAAAACCGTTGCATGATTACAAAACGCCATCGCAAAACACCTTATCAAATTGTTCACAAAAGAAAACCGAATATCGGTTACTTTCATGTATTTGGAGCACTTTGTTATCCGAAAAATGATCGTGATGATTTAGGGAAACTTAAAGCAAAGGCTGACATCGGAGTGTTCGTTGGATACTGTGAAAATTCTAAAGGTTTTCGGATATGGAATCGTCGAACAAGAGAAATTCAAGAAACCATTCACGCTAATTTTGATGAACTCACACAAATGGCTTCTGAGCAACACAGCTTAGGACCCGAATTCAACCGTCTTAACTCTCCGGCATCTTCGGCTGAACCATTGCCACTCAACCGCAAAGAATTGGAAACCTTGTTTGCTCCACTGTTTGATGACACAATTGAATACCGTCCTACTGAGATCCCACCTAATTCCGCTACTCAACCTGACAATATTCCTGTACTAGACTCACCTCAACAAACTTCTACAACTGTTGAGAGAGACGGTCCTCCAATTGCATCACCATCTACAGCAGAACAAACTGTTTCTAACTCCCGCCATTCAGCTGAAGATCCTACACCACAATCAGTTCCACAACCCGCAGAGCATGATCCCGATGCGTTCTTTAACCCGTTTGCACCGGCTCCTACTGTTCCTGATATAGCTGAGTCGTCAACACGCAATTTGGATCCTGCTAACATGCGAGATACTTATCAACTACACCCTTCAACACACAAATGGACTCGAGACCATCCACTAGTTCATATTATTGGCCATCCAGATGCACCTGTAATGACAAGACAACGACTTCACACAGATGGAGAAACTTGTATCTATGCACTCACAGTTTGTCACGAAGAACCTAAGAACATTAAAGATGCAATGACTTATGACAACTGGATTGAATCTATGCAAGAGGAATTTCAGCAATTCATAAGACTAGAAGTCTGGGAATTAGTTGAAAGACCTGACAGAGTCTTTGTCATTGGGTTAAAATGGATTTGGAAGAATAAGCTAGATGCTGAAGGCACTGTCATACGTAACAAGTCACGCCTGGTAGCTAAAGGATACTCTCAACTAGAAGGACTTGATTTTGCTGAATCCTTTGCTCCAGTGGCTAGACATGAAGCTGTTCGGATCTTTTTGGCCTATGCTGCACACAGGAACATGGTGGTTTACCAAATGGATGTGAAAACAGCATTTCTTAATGGAGAACTCCGTGAAGAAGTTTATGTTAGCCAACCAGAAGGCTTCGTTGATCCTGAGCGTCCTAATCACGTTTACCGACTCAAAAAGGCACTCTACGGACTCAAGCAAGCCCCACGGGCGTGGTATGACAAACTGTCCACTTTCTTGCTGGCCAATAAATTTTCTAAAGGATCGGTGGATCCCACACTATTTACAAAAACCTACGGGGAGGACTTACTTGTTGTTCAAATATATGTCGATGACATCATTTTTGCCTCAACAAAAAGAAGTTACTCTAATGATTTTCCAAAATTAATGAAAGATAATTTTGAAATGTCCATGATGGGTGAACTTTCGTTCTTTCTAGGACTACAAGTTCATCAATCACCCCGTGGAATTTTTATAAATCAGTCCAAATATGCTCTTGAAATTTAAAAGAAACATGGAATGATGACTTGTGATACTTATAATACACCAATGGGCTATACCACAAAACTAGATGCTGACTTACATGGGACTCCTGTTGACCCTACCAAATACCGAAGTATGATTGGGTCCCTCATGTATCTCACAGCTAGTAGACCTGATATAGTATTTGCTGTCTACATGTGCTCTCGCTATCAGTCCAAACCAACTGAAAAACACCTCAATGAGGTCAAAAGAATCCTTCGATACATAAAGGGAACCATTAACTTGGGAATCTGGTATCCGAAGGATTCTGGCTTTGAACTAATTGCTTTTTCAGATGCTGACCATGCAGGATGTTTAGACACACGCAAAAGTACATCTGGTGGATTATAATTTCTCGGAGACAAACTTGTGTCATGGCAATCAAAGAAGCAGGACTGCACATCACTTTCGTCAACAGAATCCGAATATGTAGCCATGTCTGCTTGTTGTGCTCAAGTCATTTGGATGAGATCACAACTTAAGGATTATGGCTACCTATTCAACAAGATTCCAATCTATTGTGATTCCAAGAGTGCTATTGCTATCTCCTGCAACACAGTCCATCATTGCAAATCCAAACACATCGATCTCCGATATCACTTCATCAAAGAGCACGTGGAAAAGGGTACCGTTGAACTTTATTTTGTTGGGACTGAGTACCAATTGGCGGACTTACTTACCAAATCCTTAGCACCATCAAGGTTTGCTAGTCTAGTTCACCAAATTGGTATGAGATGTTTGACTCCAGACGATCTGGAAAAGTTTTTAAAACACAATTGATCGTCAAACATCAAAACTATCCTTGTAAATATTCTTTCAAAAAAAAAAAAAAAAAAAAAAAAAAAAAAAAAAAAAAGTATAACACTATTTTATAAAATGTCCTCAATTATTTAAAAACAAGTGTTGAGGGGGAGGAAAAGTAATTTTTCAAATTTCTCAAAAATATATTAACTTTTATACTTGCATTTTACCAAAAAAAATAAAAATAAATAAATAATACGTTTTTTTTATCAAAAGTGTTGATTCAATAAGTGTTTCGGGTTACTCTCCTTGACCAATATAACAAATATTTCAGTAATTTTGACTACGGTCTAAGGTCGAGGGGGAGTACCACAAGTTGTTCTTATCATGTCTTGGTGATTAATTAACGAAAGTTATATGTGATAAAGTGTTTAGGCATTAAGAATAAATGTAAGTTAAGGTTAAGGGACTAATTGTGTCAATACATGATTCTTGTTTTTTAACCTTTGGTCAAAACCAACTCTGACCAAACATTTACTCCTACCTGCAAAATATTTACTACCTTCACCAACCATCATCTACGATCCATATTCAATTGAACAATCTGTGCATCAATCTTCGAATCTGTAAGTGTAAACATGTTTTGATCATTATTTCAAACAAGGGTTTTAAATTTCATAACAATCCAACGGTTCAATTTGTGTCAATCGTTTAATCTAATCTTGGGTTGTGCGTAATCATGAACACAGAAATTTGTAGTTGTTATGGTTAAATTGGTTAATGGGAAATGATCTTAGGATGAATATAAACATGATTCTAAACTCTAATCGTACCCAGAAACGCTATATTATTCGATTTGGAATTAGGGTTCATACGAATAATTTAGGGGTTCTTGAGTTTGTGCTTTAGGGTTGAAATTGATGATGGGGATTGTGTTGTTATATGTCTTAGATCATGTTATTATGATTTAATTGCATCAGAAACTTGTATTTATCAAGAATCATAGGTTTAGGGTTCGAATGACACAAGCAGATTTGACCTTGTGATTTTGTGGTCAATTAATGTTATAACTTGGACCATAGGCTCCTTAGGGTGTAAGAAACACTTGCCCTATGCTTAGAACAACCCAGAATCATGTTTGCTTGTGATAATGATTGTATGTTCATACGTTTCTACGCGTAACTCTTTTAAATGCATGTTTACGCATAAAAATGGGTATTAAGAGTGTTATAATGAATATTGATCAGTGGTTGTGTGTTTTACACTTTCAGGAATCAAATAACTCTTATTACGCAAGGTGATTTTTCTGGAAAATGGCATGTTTACGTGCAACTTGTTCATCCTACGCGTAAGATTGAATCTTACGCGTAAGATTCGACACGTGGACAAACATTGTCTTGGATAAGACAATGTTTACGCTTAATGATAAATCTTACGCATAAGTTTTGTTCTTACGCTTAAGTCTTGAACTTACGCATAAGTCAAATCCTACGCGTAAGTTATATCTTACGCTTAAGGTTAATCCTTTGCGTAATCTCATATCCTACGCATAAGATTTTATCTTACGCGTAAGATTGAGCTTACACATAAGAATTACCTTACGCGTAACATACAAACTTACGCGTGACCTTTGATCTTACGCCTAATTTCACTTCCTACGCTTAAGTCATGTTATGCGTAAACTTATCCACTTACGCGTAAACTTGTCAAAATCAAAAAAAATTTCCTAAGTGTTGTGAAATTTACAATGTGTAACTTCTTGTAAGGATAAAATCGTGTTGCAACTTAATTGTTAGAAGTTTCTACCATGTGATAAAACACAAGTTTGTCATATATCAAAAGTTTTCACACACACAAACACCCACTGATCAATGTATAATATGCAAATCATGTAATCTTATGTCTGAACTAACACAGTAAACCATTGCCATGTTTGTATTTGTTTATGATCAATTCAGATGGCAGAACACAATGACGTTCCATACGGACCAGAACCCGAACCTAAGCTTTCATGGGAAGAGACATTCCCAGATGATTACACCAGGAAGATTGGAAAGAACAACCTCCGAATCAACTTCAACAAAATCACCTGCAACGAGTCCTCATGTATTGTTGCAGTGGATTCTCTTCTATATCACCCCAACAAGTTGCTGTTCACCAAGTCTGCCTCAGTCTCCTGCTTCTACATCCACCAGTTTTGGCATACACTTCAGCTAGATCTTGGAGAGGCTTCCTTCACCTGTATGCTTCATAACCGTCAGGTCACTGTGGACATTGACTTGCTTAGGAATGTACTTGGGTTACCTGAACTCGGCCCAGATGAAGTATATGATCAAGTTCCCACCGAAGAAGAGTTGATAGTGTGGTTACGTGATATTGGCTATGACGAATCAGAAGAAGTTATTACAAGACATTCTAGGGTCAACATTAGGTATCTTCCACAACCATGGAGAACCCTATACATTCTGATTGCCAAGTCTTTATCTGGCAGAGATACTGGGCATGAACACCCAAAGCTCCAACACCTCAAACTCTTCTGGGCAGTGGCTAATGTGAAGAAAGTTGATTATGCCAGTATCATTTGGGAAGACCTTGTGTGGCACATTCAACACAAGACCACCAACATTCCATTTGTCCGTTTCACAAAACTACTCATCGAAAGCTTCCTTCGAGAGTATGACGATATCCCACAGCGACTTGATGACAAAGATAAGAATACTTTCAGAAATGAAGATACTCTCAGAATCGTCAAGAGGCTCGACACCAGCACACGCAAGCAAGGAAAGAAACTTCCCAATTGTCTCTTGAATGCCAAAGTGAAGGCTTGCACAAATTACAAGTATTACGAACAAGCTCTTAAGGATGACAAAGTTGGTTTCTTGGACGAAGTTCAACCATTCAGGGGAAAGACAGGTAGCAAGACTGGAAGCTCCGGCAGCTCAACAAAGTCCAAACATAAGAAGGAGGGTACTCCTAAGAGAAGACTTCCTACCAAGAAGCCCGCATCCATTCCTGAACCTGGGTGGTTTCCCTCACCACAATCTTCTCCAAAACCGTCTGACTCTGAACAAACCGACTCCGACGAAGGTCCAGTTTACAGGGCAGCCTTTGCCAATATCACTGAGAATGTCAACCTTGAAGACATCGATGACAAAGACTTGACTTTCGACGATTGGAATAAAGACATTGATGAGTTTGCTGATAATGCCGTATATCCAGCATATCTCAATCAAAGACCGTTCACTGAAGCACAGTCACTCTTGGAAGAAGAAAGGATCAGGAGAGAGAAGATGAAGGAACCAGTGACTGCTGAACAAGAGTCTGTAGGCCTTTCAGCTGAAGAAGAAAATGAAAGGGCTCTCAATCTGGGTCTCCTCCACAGTAGAATTGATGCATTCAATGCTGATCTACCTCCACCTCCAGTGTTCTCTCAAACCACCAAAGCTGGCGGATCAAGCAGCATTCCTGAGCCTACCACAGGGATCAACACAGACTTGGTCGTTTACGACAATCCCTCGGTATCTCCCACAGACATTGAAATGACTAATGCTTCAGCAACAGGAGAAGAGGAAGAGGAAGATCCCATGGATACTGATGCTCCACGATTGATGACTATGGAAGAGATGGAGCATAGAGAAAGGGCTCAGGAAGAGGAATTGAAGAGAAAACAGGAAGCTGAAGAGGCTAGGCTTGAGGAGCTTGCCCAAGCTAAACTGAAGAAACTATCCGTATGGAGGAAACCAGGAAGGCTGAAGAGGCAGCCAAGCTGGCAGAAGAAAAGTTGAAAAAGGAAGACGAAGCCAAGCTTGCTGAAGAATTAAGGCTTAAAGCCGAGGCTGAAAGACTGGCTGAAGAACAGAGATTGGAGGAGGAAGCAGCTAAAGCAAAGAAAGTTGATCAACCCGAACCACAAAGAGGTGAAGACAAAGACCTTACCACCAATCTTGAATCTTCACAATCATCACCTCCTGCATCCGAATCAACACACGACAAATCAATCAAGAAACCAAGCACCAAAGCCTCTGCTGCATCAAAGTTGCTTAAGTCAGCATTCAGAAGAGTACACGAAAAGAAGAGAAGCAGACTGGAAGATCAGGTTGCAACATTAGTAACCCAAGTTGCTGAACTGACGAAGCTGAACTCGAACGTCCAAGAGCTGCAAGACAAAGTTGACACTTTCTTAGCTAAAGACGTACAAGAGAACTTGGAAGCCACATTAGCAGCTCAAGCACATGAGTACATGGCACAACACTTAGTTGCTGAGTTGAAAGATCTACTGGCACCCATGAGAGATGAACTCACCAAGTTCGCAGAGCAAGCTGTCAAGAAAGTAATCCGATCAACCACATTCACTCTTCGAGCTGACAAGTCTACTGTTCCACTGACAGGACTATCTATGGACGAATTGGAAGCTCAACTCTTGGACAAACTGGCAAGCAAGTTCTCATTATCGCCGGAAGAAGCTAAAGTCCTGGAAGCGTTGAAAGCTAAACTGACAAAAGAGACTTGCAGCACAGAGGCAGACAAACTGAAACGTCAAAGAGATGATGAAGACAGGGATCCTAATTCTCAGGCAAAGAAACAGAAACAAGCCGAAGGACCCTCAACTCAATCTAAAACACCGGTCATCCCACCAACAACTACAACATCCTCACAGCAACCGAAGGCATCAGGTTCCACTCCCAAGGCACACGACCACTTTGAATACACCGGTGGTGACGAGATTCCTCAACCCGATGAAGTTCCAGAACCGTCCTCTAAGAAGAAAAAGAAAGAAAGGAAAGGAAAGCATCATCAACCCAAACCGGACACCTCACAAAAAGGCACAGAACCAAAGAAACCTAAAACCGTCCTCAAATGGCTAGACCAAGACAATAGTGCCGAATACTCCTGGTTTGAGAAAATGATCAATTCGCAACCACCACTTGAAGACAATCATGAACCTCAAGATGGTCGAACGGTGGAATATGCTCAAATGATTCAGCAAAGGTTTAAGATGAAAAAGATGAATAAGAAAGAGCTGCGAAGAATCAAGAATGATGCGTTCAATCTTCTAAAAGATCGGTCTGCTAACTCAATCGAGCTTGAATACCATTTGGAAAATATTGCTCGAGCTATGTCAAGCAATATTGACTGGATCAATCCTGAATCTTATGTCGATCCGGTCACAAAGAAAACCGCACCTTACATTACTGACTGGTCCAAACCACTACCGATGATTGGGAAGCCTAAGGAGCCGAAGATCCCATACAAGTTCTTCTTCAACATAGACTTGGAATTTCTTAAACTTGGCAGCAAGATTGAAAAGAAGTACGTTACCTCACTCGCCTTTCTCCCTGCAGCTCGATATCTCAACAATGCCATCGAAGAAGAAGCTTCAGCATTATTCGTTGATAAAATTGTTGAATATGACCGGAACGCACTTTACGGCATACATCATTGGCCAGACAACTGGGCACAGTACTATCGAAGCAGCAGACTCAATCAAACAATGGGCGATGTGACAAGTGATTTGAAGATAGTCTCGATTCAGTTCATTTCGACTGTCACTCACTACGGGTACCCCTTCCTCAGCAAAATCACACTGAAAAGACTTGATGAAAAGGAGTACGATATTTCCGAGTCAGACTTTCCACGACTACTTCTCAATGACATCGAAGACATGTACCTGCTCAAAGTTCAAGGAAAACTCTGTGGCTTGCCTAAAGAGATGCAGCTTGCCTTTATCCAAGCTCTCCTAATCTTCATCAGGCAGATAGTCATCAGAGAAAGAGTAGAAGATCTTCAATTGGGAGTAGAAAGTTATCAGAAGAAGCTGAATCTCACCAAACCAAACCTGTTTGACATCCCCAATCTTCAACATCTACCTCAATACTCCTTGATCAGACATCTGGCATTTGGGTTCACTTACCGCAGTATCAACGGTCGTAACTGCTTTATGGCCTATGAAGAAATTCATAAGTTCTGTGATGAAACCCTGAAGTTCGTCAGAGATGGAATCAAAGGCAGAATTAATGACATAGAACTGGGGAAATCCAAAAGGTGGAACACCAATGAGGCCAGGGACGCTCGCAGATTCATTTCAAGGATTGAGAACCGGTTGAAGTGCAGGGATCAGTTTCGGAGATTGGAAAGCTATGTTGGAGGCAGATCTAAATTTCCGGTGTTGACATTTCAAAGGCCTGAATGGTAGAAAATTGTAAGAGTTTGATTTGATTTGTCAATATTATACTTCATAATGGCTTGTGTACACATTACAGTGCACAACCCGAACTTGTAAAGAAAAGACCCTGAGGTACGCTTCAGTGCCTCAAACCTAATATAAGGAGCGAAGGCTTCTTACTTTTGAGTAGAATTAATCAAACATTTATGATTTTTTCACAATACTGCTCAAAAGGACAAGTATTTCACCTCAATAAGACCTAATCACTTGTTGAGGGGGAGCACTTGTCAAAACAAAATGCTTTGTTCAAAATCAAAAGGTTCTTGGTGAATCTCCCCGTAAGACTCAAAAGGGCATATTTTAATCTAAAAAGTTTGTCAAAAACATCATCTTATATGCTATTTTTGAGGGGGAGAAAATGAAAAAGTGATTAAAATATAAGTAGTCAAAGCTAAAAGTTGTATCATGTGCGAGCTAGACTCAGTAATGACCCAGGAATTGACGAGACAACAAAAGTTAGTAATATCGAAAAGACTTATCCTCGACGGGTAATAACATCAAGTTAGTTACTAGAGCTAGTTGTCACCTAAAAGCTGACAATGTATCTCTTTAACTAACCACGTAAGCGTGTCTCGAAAAGGATTAGTCTTAGTAGAAATGTACCGTCTCGAGAAACTTTCTGTGGACTTGACCAGGCCGGGTAATAACTTCAAGCTAGTTTAACTAGTGATGTAAGCGTGTCTCGAATCGGTCTTGTTCACGGAAAGTGGATCAATTCAAAATGCTTGCTCCTCCCGCATGTGCAAATTTATTAAATACTTATGAGCACATGTGCAGGGGGAGCCCTTCAAAAGTGTACACAAAACTCTCAAAGTGTTAACCAAAATTATTTGATTATCACAAACACTTTGAGAGATTTTTCAATCAAAGGTTTCTTGGCTACTGTCGGAGTTATAAGGTGATTAAGATAGGAATATCCGTCCTATGATCCGCCAGAGCTGGAGGGATCTACCCAAGGACATCTCCCATAGTTAGAATTAGAAGTCCTTAGGTATGATACGAAAAAAGGAGAAATGAATGAACGGGAAAGAAGGAGTTGAAGAATTAAAAAGAAAAGTAAAGAAAAGGGTGAAAAGAAATAGCCCTCCATATGTTCAACCTTAGGACAGACACCGGGTTCAATACTTATGCTACCGGCTGTTGCAAAAGACAACACCGGTATTGAAGATTAAGTCGTCATGGACCCAGTGACGCAATGCACTAAACCTTCTTAACCACTCAAGTTCTCTTAAAAGAACTTGTTTCATTCTCACGGGGAACCAGCATAATCTATCGACCTATCTCTTAGAGACGGTTGATATAGAAGCAGGAGACCCCTCCCTAGTCTCCGCATAGGAAACCTAGGAGTGCACTTATAGAGTCTAGAGCCATGAGATACATCAAAGATCTCTTAGGAACACTTAGTATTTCTACAACTGGTGTTCTACATCAATGGACACCAGCTGTAAATTATCGAGTCCTTCGCAGATCTTAGCTATCTGTCAAGAACGTTTATGAGAGGATTACATATGTACTTCTCAATGATTGAACGGAAACTCCTGCCAGGGTCAACATCAAGCAGCCCTGACAGCAGGTCACTTCGGTAACCCCACAAGGGTTACGCTTAGTGTTTGCGGTGGTTCCATAGCGGTCTACAGTCGTGGAGTGATCCCCAGCAACTCACCCAGTCATTGAGCTACTTAGTAGGTCTCGTAAGCTCCTTCGGGAGTATCTGATATGGGAACGCATGGATAAGGATTAGAAGGAGTCTTCACAATATGTTGTTGATGAGCTCTAATTCCTTATCTGTAAGTACCGGGTATTTATTGCAAACTGTTTACTCGCAGGTACCTCACTTCCATGATGGTAGATTCTAACATGCTCATACATACATCTTGAAGTCAAAGTAAGCTCCCCCAAAGATCTTAATGCTACAAAGTTCAAAGAAAGATTCTACGTCAATAAAGAAGAATCTACAAAGTACAAAGACTTAAAGATCTCAGTATATGAAAAGATTAAGTCCAAAGATGTATGAGTATGTTGGAATGGCGTACAACCACCACAGACGCAGGAGTGACGAAAGGCAGACTACATCATCATCAAAGATCAAAGACACAGAGCAAAGTACATTCATTATCATTCAACCATTTTGAAGACGTCTAGAGTTTTACATGTCACAATTCAACGACAAAGTTGAAGACGTCAAGCAACCGTGATGACCGACCCTTAGGGGGAGATTGTTGGGATCATACTTTTGTATTTTAGTCAAGTCTCGGTCATTACCTTTTGTAATAGGTTGCTTAGTTATTTAATCTACTTAGTTTATGTTACAAGGCTTAAGAATGTAAGTCCATGGGCCTTAAAGCCCACGTCTAAATGAAAGGAGGGAGGAAGGGAGTGTTGCCCTACTCCTCCTCCTATAAATACTAAGCTTATGTAACATTATATTTTGTTGGTTATTTGATTATCTTAAGGAAACTCCTGTTCTTTCACCTTTCATATTGTCTCATAATCAACCATCTCTTATTCTCATCTTATTTCTTTCATTATCATACTTGTGTTTACATAAATGGTGACCTAACAGGCCCTCAATGGGAAAGATTGTTCATAATTCGGGAGCCTCTCTATGAGGAGTTGGTACGTGAACTTTTGGCTACCTTTCATTTTAATCTGGCTGAGGCAAGAACTGATGTGGGTGGTACTACAATCTACTTTAGGCTGGGGGTGAGCTTAGGAGTTGCTCGGTTGTAGAGTTTGGTTGGAGATTGGGGTTGTATAGTCAGCATGAGACCACTCAAGGTGGGTTTATGGGTAGGTTGTTGAATGGTGAAACTGTGAGGAATGACATGAGGTATGCTTTGTTTTGGCCGAACATAGGGGATGGTGCATATAGCTCGACCACTAGGGCTACTTTCATCAGGGATCCTAGGATTAGGTTGGCTCATAGGTGTATCACCTATAGCTTGTCTAGACGCCATGGCTCCACCCACCGCATCACTGCTTCAGACCTTTTCTTCCTTTACACTATTTACTCACAGGATGTGTACTATAACATCCCATTCTGGGTGGCTAGCTACTTGAAGGGGGAATTGGGGAGAAGGAGGGTGATAAGATCTATGGGGGGATGTTTGTTACCCGGCTGGCACGATCTTATGGAGTCCTTAGGCCGGAGATCATGGAGTATTTGAGTGTTGGTAACACATGCGGGGTGGAAAGGCTAAGTCCCTCAAGCAGATAAATGTGGTCATGGAGTTGGGAGATGGGTCCTATCTTTGGTATGCTATAGGTGGAGCAGCAGGGGTTGGTGGTGATGACGACGTGGAGGATGAGCCACAGCATCATCCATTTGAAGACTATGAGGCCAGTTCTGCTGACTATTGTCGACACATGAGTTGTAGGGACTGGCAGGCTCATCAGGGGGACTGGATGGGTCAGGTGGATGCATGGAGAGCCACCACCGACCAGAGGTTCGATTGGATGCAGGATCACACATTACGCCAGATGCAACATCTTTCGACTCGTGATCAGATCGAGCCTCATCTGCAGATTGACCCGTTCCCTAGACGTTAGCAGGACTACCCACCCTATGGGTACTATGGGCACCTACCTCCTGGCTATGACTACCGCTATGGTCCCCCTCCCTAGTGATGTATTTATGTTCTGTTGTGATCCTTGAACAATTTAATTCTGGTTGTATGCTTTAAAACAATTCGGTCTGAAATAAATTAGGATTCGGCCTCTGTTGGCCATTGGATGCTTTGAACTATTTATTTTTATGCATGTAGGATTTTTAATCTCATGGTTGTTTATTACCCAAGCTTTATTTGTTTGATTGATTTTATTTGTTTCCGTATGCGTGTTTTATTTTTGTTGTTTGTGGCTCATGTTTCAAAATAAATTGTGAAAATGCTTTACCTTGTTGTTTAACTTCGTCTTAACTTCATATAAAGGTATTTCGCAAAAGATAAGTGTAAGGGAAATCTAAACTTGTTTCTAAGAATGGAATTGGACATGGACCACAACAATATTAAATGAACATGTATATTAGTATTTGTTTGAGTCAAATGTTTGTATCGAGTCATAATGATGTTTTGCAGGAATTCCAGGAATTAAGGCGTGAGTTTTTCCAGAAATTTTCCGAAAACTTAACATAAGATTTCTGTCAGAACACTCTGACGGCGTCAGGATTAAAGCCTGACGATGTCAGGTGTAAAAATCTGAAAATTTTTGCAAGTTTTGTTTTTCTACCGGAGTCTTAAAGTTTTTGTTGATTCTTTAGTTTTATAAACTCCAAAAAATCTGCAAACATTCATTCCACAAGCATTATATCCTTATCATATATATATAGATTGCCGCCGATTTTATGCGAGGTTTGCCTTGATTGTTTTCTCAGGTTTAACAGGTTATATTGGACAAGAAGATGATTTATATTTCTGGAGGGAAGCTTTCAACGTTCATTTTCTTGGAGAAAGATCTAACCATGTTATCACATTATCCACACCGAACGAATCAGGGGAGCATTTGTTTCATTCTTTTACTTTCATTACTTTCACATCCTTTTTATTGAACATTAGGGACAATGTTCAGCCTAAGTGTAAGGGGAGGGTAAATGATGATACCTTAGAGTATACAATTGCACTTGAGTTTGTTTGTTCAATAGTAGGTGTGTAATAAAACTAAGAGAAATACTTGCTAAGGCAATTTTAGCGCCAAATTTAAATTTTTTTTACAACATTTAGGAGTGAAGCTTTAGCCTTAATGAGCGTCTCATGGATAGGACTCGGGGTGACCGACTCTTCCATATGGATTTTCTAAATCCTAACACAAAGTTGTAAGTTGTAATTCACAATTCACAATCAACAAATACATATTCAGTTTATGTCCCAAACTCTCATGTTCAACTCATCAAATCTTGTTAATCTTGTGTGTTAATAATTCGATCCTGGAAGTTAATGAACCTGTTCAACAGTGGTATCAAAGAGTGGTTGCAAGATTACAAGTTTTAATTCAAGTTTTTGATAAAGAAGATCAAAAGACTTAGAAGGGAAGAGACACCAAGGATTGTTGGCGAAACAATTCTGAAGAAAAGAAGTGCGTTTGCTGTATGTTGTTGGTTGGAAATCAGGAAAAAGAAAGATTGGGAGAAGAAGAAGGAAGATACCCGTTCACTCGTCGATTGGAGAAGTAAGAAGGCGAACGGAATCGAAGAAGACAACCGGACCAGAACTTGTGTTCAAAGTGATTAGATTGTTGTTCCCACATAAAGCATCGACCGATTGTAGGAAATAGAAAATCCTTTTGATAATCATTCCAACCGATTCCAAAACAAAGATTGAAGGATTGATTTGGTATTTTCTGTATATTCTCTTTTGTTTTTATCTAATTAGATTTAGGGTTTTTAGATAATAGGGAAAGTAAGGAAGAAAAAGAAAGTAAGAAAGATATAGTCAGATTGTAAGGATACAAGTCAAATTGCAAGAGGGTGCAAATCAGATTGCAAGGATCATATTTAGAAAAAGTATCTTGTCTTTCTTTTCAATTATTAAAATGAATCAATTGGGATTTAGGAAAAGTTTTCAGGTAAGAAAGTAAGAATAAAGTTTTGATATTTTCTTCTATTTAGGGAGACAAAATCAGTTATTTCAAATTAGAAATACAAAACTAGTAAGAAGTAAGAAACCGAACCCTTGTGGTTCATATAGTAAGAAGTAAGAAAGAAACTTATTGTTTTCAAAACTCTAGCATTTCAAAGTAAGTAAGTAAGAGAAACCATAGTGTTTCACCCCGTATAAGAAACCGTAGTGTTTCACCTCGTAAGAGAAACCGTAGTTTTCACCCCGTAAAAGAAACCGTAGTGTTTCACCCCGTAAGAGAAACCTTAGTGTTTCACCCCGTAAGAGAAACCTCAGTGTTTCACCAGTAAGAGAAACCTTAGCGTTTCACCAGTAAGAGAAACTTTTGTTTCAAAGCTAGTAAGAAACTGATCATACGATCAGAGGTAAGGTTGATCACGTTTGGCGATCACAAAAAAAACCAAGTAAGAAAGAACGCAAGAAGAAAGCAACACAACATGGAAAAGGGCGAAAGAAGTCGAGGAAGAGACATACATCAAGGAGAACGATTCAAGAAAGACATAAAATGTTATAAATGTAACAACTATGGACACCTTGGATATGAGTGCATCAAATGGAACAAGAAAGACAAGGAAGAACAAGCACATCTCATTTATGAAACTAACGATGAAACCACATTGTTGTGAAGTCAATTAAAGAAGACGCGATTGCCGTCTATAACATTAGGGGGTGAATGTTGGACATTAATGTTAAAGAAGCAAAGTTTAGGGATGCTATTAGTATATTTATATTATGTAAAGTCTGTAAACCGAATATGTAATTGGACTAGGTCCAAAAGGTTATCAAACATTGGAAAGTTGTGACGTTTACTTTTATGAATTGTTGTGACATTTAGTTAGGTTACAACGATTAGAAAGTTGTGACGTTTACTTTTATGAATCGTTGTGTCCCTTTGATATGAAGGCAACGTTTCAATCAGTATATATATGTCAAAGTTGTAAGTAGTAATTCACAATTCACAACCAATAAATACATATTCAGTTTCTGTCCCAAACTCTCATGTTCAATTCATCAAATCTTGTTAATCTTGTGTGTTAATAATTCGATCCTGGAAGTTAATGAACCTATGCAACAGGTTCTTATTCAAGTCGGTGCATCTATAATGTGTGGTTATAGGTATTTTTCATCATTCTCATTTAAATTTTTTTTCTCATTTGATCCTAAGGTAGTGTTTGATAACAACTTATAGTGTCTTAATTGAAAAATATGTAAGTTAATTAAGTCACCAAAGGGATGTTTATTTAGTGCTTAAAACTAATATATGACCTTCTAGAAAAAGCCAGGGAGATGAGGGTCTCCAAATTAAGTCATCCATTTTATTCTAATTTTACATGTTTACCCTCCCACTTCTTAACCTTATTTCAAATAAAAGGGTATAACAGTAATTTTTTTAATTCAGACATTTTATTCGGCACACAAAACAAACAACCATTTATTTATCTACAAACATATAACATATATCTAGACATGCTCCTTAATTTAGCATGACTTAATAGAAAAACTAAACAAACAGGCCCTAAGTCTACTATTTGATAAATAAACATAACATGTGACGGTGTTGACCATTGTGCAAGTGAAATTATTCAATTACTTTCTAAATTTTTATCATTGTAAATTATTTGTACACTTGATTAAGGGCCTCTTTGTTTAGTTTTTTTTATCAAGTCATGTTAAATTAAAGTGTCTATCTAAATATATGTTGTCACTTTGTAGATAAATAAATGGTATTTTGTTTTGTGTAGTGAATAAAGTGTCTGAATTAGAAAAAAATATTGTTATACCATTTTATTTAAAATAAGGTTAAGAAGTAGAGTGTAAAGATGTAAAATTAAGATAAAAGAGAAGGACTTAATTTGGAGACCGTCATCTTCCTAGCTTTTTTTAAAAGATGGTATGTTAGTTTTAAGCACTAAAGAAACATCCATTTAATGACTCAAGTAACTTACCTATTTTTCAATTAAAGTACATCCCACCACGATACTAGGTTGGCCAAGGGTCTAAACTAACTATCCTGCCGAAGAGAAATCAAATAAAAGGTAAAGAAACCAAGATTCGGCTGTCCGCGTGCGTGCTCAAAAGTAACCATTTACTGTAGCAGCTTTGAAACTCACATACTACAGTAAATCTTATTTGCCTTTTTTTTTAGAGAGGATCAAGAACCAACTACCGCCAAAAAGAAAAAAAAAACAAAGAAAGAAAGAAAAAAAAACCAATAATGCTGCTTGACAATAGTCACCGTGAGTTTGAGTCGTGTTTCTGTGGAGATTGGGTAGGCCTAGGAATGGAACAAAGACAGCCACCGGCAGTCTGCATGCAAAACACAGCAGAAGTATGCATGGATCCGAGTCCGATAGTAAGGGTTTATGCGAAGGAGAAGATTGACTACTCGCTGTCTATTCTTAAGGGTATGGCGATTCTAGCACCACTCGACCTCTCTGACCCTCTGCAGGTAACATTTTTTTTAACTAGCACGTACTATTTTCTAGTTTTTTTTTACTACAGGGATTTCTTGACTTTTCTATTTGACTTCCAAATAGCACTGGGTCAAAGATGATAAATTTGGCAAAAACATCAAGGACGAAGAGGGTTATACCTCTTTTGCATTGGTTAACAAATTAACGGGTCAAGCTCTGAAACACTCCATCGGAGTGACTTATCCGGTATATATACATGTTACTTGTTACTGTATTTTATTAAATTTTTTTGCTAGCTTTGTCGAAGTTAAGTTTACAAATTAAATTAGCAACCATGCCTGAACAATGATGGTAGTTTTTTTTTATTTTTGTTTTACTTTTACCAGACTAGAAAATAAATTCATTCAAATTATTGTTCTTATAACTGGTCAATTAATGTAATAAAGTAAATGTTCTTATATGCTGATTAGTTACAGTTTGCGCATCTAAGTAATGTAAAGTGTGTGTATGTGATTCACTTTTAGGTTCGGTTGGTGGATTACAATCCTGGAAAACTTGACAAGACTGTTCTCTGGACGATGGGGAGGAACTTAGGGGATGGGTATAGAGCAATTCGGGCAGTTGACAATATTCATCTTAATCTCGATGCATACGAGGGAATCCCAAAACTTGGTGGGGTGCACGATGGCACCCACATTGTTCTGTGGGACTGGTTTGGCAACGATAAGCAGAAATGGACCATCGTCGCTTATTGTAAGTTTCTCAACACAAAACTTATTTGGAATTCATTTTTACATGCACTATACTCTTTACCACATCTTATATGTGTTATATTATAGTTTGATGATTTGTTAAGTGTCTAAAGTACTTGTATTCAGTAAACACAATACAATAAGTAGAATTATGTATATGTCTTAAACTCATTTTTGTACTATTTGCTAAGTTATATTACTTGCATATCAATATTCAAGAACATTGGCAAGTTGTTCAACTATTTAAATACTACCCACATTTAAGGGTTTTTTTTTTTTTTTTTTTTTTTTTTTTTTTTTTTTTTTTTTTTAAAAGGTTACCCGGTAAAATAACCTCACTTGAGTTTTGATTGCTATCATGACAGTACACTTCTATTTGGTATCAGAAAAATACAATCCTCATGATGAATTCGTTGTATTTCCCAATCATTTTATTTAGATATATATATTTGTCCTAATGTAAACATTTTGGATCTCCCTTGATTTGTTTGTGCAGGATATTGTGGTGCTGGAGATGGATTTTAGAAACCAAGCATCAGAGGTGCTATGATCATCATCATGTTTGTTTCATCTGTATTTTGGATGATGATTTGTACTCATAACTGGATTTTTTAACCACTGAATGCTTGGTTGTGGTATGGTTTCTTAAAAATAGCTCGTATGCTATTGTTTAGACGCATTAATGTCCACGATGCATGCTATGCTAGTTATTGCATCACCAACGTTTAAGATTCATCATTTTAATTCTTTTTTCATGATAGCTAAGTGGATTATTTTACCCATCTTTTTTACCTTTTCTGGGTAACGGCATTTCAATTCCCATTGAATATTTGGTTCACGATTTTGAAATCTAAGGTCCAAATGAAAGAGGGAGATACACATTATTGTCTCTTTTCAGTTTATAACCCAATATTTTTCAAATTTTAGACACTGGGACACGTGTATCAGTGTATCCGATTATTTTTAGACCCAAAATGGCCAACGAAGTTTTACTCACTATATATTGACTAGGATTAGTTTGTAAATTATATATAAGGGGGACAATTAGCTAAATTCATTAAGAAAGACAATAATTCGAAATTAACTAGCAAAAGTTACTCATCTAAAGTATCCTCGTCATAAGATCACCGATTCCGATTTTTTTGAACCATTTAATTATAAATACGAACATTACATCATTTTTTTCAAAGTTAATTTAGTTTATTTTATTTTTAAACAAAGAAACATTCCATTTATACTTAAAGCAGTAAAGTAGCATTCAAAAACTTAACATTATAACGATAGTGAAGATAACAAAGTTACTCCCCAATATTTAAAAATGAATATAAATCAAATATAGACGTCAAGTTGTCCACCAAGAATTTATGATGAAACTTCTTGCCATTTGGCCATTTACATTAATCACACCTAAACCCTCAAATTCCGCTTCATTATTCTTTATTGCATTTCCTCTCTTCCTCTTCTTCCTTTGAACTTCATATTGGTTATCCACTACCACAAGTCCACAACCATGTCTTTGCAAGAGTTCGTATGATTTGAGCCTTCTTTCGAAACTACATTATGTAGGGATATGAAATAACCTGCCTGTATTAAATATTAATTGTATGACACTTCATGCAATGCGTATGTTTATAGAAATTTTGATGTTTATTAAGGTTTGTGTTTTTTTTTAAACGAAAATCTTAATTTATTTATACTATCATGAATTGCAATTCATACTAGATACTACTCCCTCTGTCCCATTTTATAAGTTCATGTTTGAAAAGTCAAAGTATTTTTCTTCAGAGTTTGATCGTAATTATTTTTTTTTTATATAATACTTGATACAAAATATATAAATAGATTTGTGTTTTAAATGTATTTTTATTTATATATTTTTCATCAAGTATTATATAACACATAAAAAAATGATTACGGTTAAACTTTGAGTAAAAAGACTTTAACTTTTCAAACATGGACTTATAAAATGGGATGAAGGGAGTACTTGACAAAAGAATTGAATGCATCAGAAAAGCTCTTCTTACCTTCTTTAGAGACTGTCTTGGCCAAGGAATACTTTGTACAAGTATCTTGCTTCGAGTTGTTATGAGATTTAAAATTATGATCCTCAACGTCTAGGATAAAAAGTGACATCCTACCCTTAAAGCATGTATCACTCACAATGAGGTTAAACTAAAATAGTTTATCAAAGTAAAATTCGACTTACACTAAAATTGGAATCTTGCTATCGAGCTCTCTACGGCGTAAAGAGGTTGATGACTAACAATTATTTATTCGAGAGCTCTACATCGTAGGGAGACAAATGCTTCTATGCCGTAGAGAACCTAAAACACAAAATGCTTCTATACCGTAGAGAACCTAAAACACAATTATATAAAATACGTAGCTTCTAAGGCGCAGACATGGAACTGGCCCTACGCCGTAGAGAACCTAAAACACAAAATGCTTCTATACCGTAGAGAACCTAAAACACAATTATATAAAATACGTAGCTTCTAAGGCGCAGACATGGAACTGGCCCTACACCGTAGAGAAAAAACAAACTACATTTACTTGTTTCGAGTTCTCTTGCCATGCTCCAAGTGCTCCATATACTTTTCAGCTAGTTCCTCGATCTTGTCCTCATCACGTACATATGTGTGTCATGATTATAGGTTCAAAGAGTTAATTAGTCGAGGGCTTTCGGGAATTATCCTAGTACGATAAGGTGAGTAACGAAATATAGATGAAGCGTAAATATCGCGTGTTAAACATTCGTATCTCTTATTTAAGATATTTATGTTATACGGTTTCAAGTTTATGCTCGTTGATCATAATTTCATAGCTCATGTGGACCCGAGTGGTCATATAGCATTATATTAGTCTGTGCTCATGATAGCACTATAGTAAAATGTGCTCGTGATGGCACTATACGGCGTATATGAATTTGTCTTATGTATAAAAACTTCTTGAATAAAAAAAAAGGCATTTCAATAACCATTAACTTAGAAATTGCGGTGTTTATATGTTGTTATGTCTAATAAATCTTACATGTTTCATAGTTTTTTTTATATGTTGTTATGTGTGATAAATCCTACATGACACATCGTAAGATCCGTGTTAACTTGAGGTTTATCATGCGTTGGAAAAACATTATGTAGCATTTAAAATAAAATAAACAAATACGTATTAAATAAACATTATGTGACATATATTGGAGGTGAGTTATTTTACATACTAAGTTTTTGTTACAAACTGAGGGACAAATCCCCACCATCCATCTAGTTTGATCTAAGAGA